>QAOC01047831.1:283479-298479 GCA_003255005.1 Begonia fuchsioides | reverse complement strand
ATCGGATCCGGATAGTTTCAAATTAGGTGAGATTCCTCGACCGATCTTTCGCCTTGTCTTAGCCCTTGCAATTGTAAAAATAATTCTTGTCGATAGTAGTTCGGCAAGAACCGGGCGTGCATATGCTCCTTCATCGTGTCCCATGTCGAAACATGGGGTGGGTTGTCTCTCGCGCCGGAGTTGTGCTCGGTGGCAATTCAACCAAAGTACCGCATATCCCGTAAACTCCAAGGATGCTAGGTTAACCTTGAGCTGCTCGGATGTTACGCACTCGGATGGTAGACCTTACCTGCACTCGGATGTTACGCACCTATCGTACGTGCAAGGGTTAACATGCTTGGCCGGATGTGACTCACCGAAGAAGTGGACGTCGGAAAGAGCTTCAACTTGTTAGGAAGAAGGTGTGTAGCACAATTTTCATTAAAATTCTCTATGCCCTTCAAATGGATGACCGATACACTTAAATAAAGAAAAACAAGAAAGAATTAAATCTAAGCCCTGCGATTTGGTGGACGCTTTGGATCAACCGAGAAAGATCTTCCTTGACTTTGGCAAGACCAAGGATGCTCCTCTTCAGCTGAAGGCTCGAAAAAATATGGATATGCGCGGCTGAATTTGAATGGTGACCGAGGTTTGACCAAGCTCCATGCATCAAGGGATTTCATTTGTGCCAATTTGAAATAGAAGGTCCCGATGCTCTCCTCTTTAGCTGGAAATTCGAACCAACATGGATAAATGCGGCTGAATTTGAATGGAGACCAAGGTGGACTGAGGACGACCGTTGGTTGACCAAAAAAAGGGCGCGCGCGGCTCTTGCGGGCCATTTTGAATTGAATTCTTCAGGCGCTCCTAGGTTGACCGAGTGAAGATTTGCGCTCGATCAATTTTGAATATAGACCCGTTGTGTTCATGAGCACGCGCAAGCATTTCAAATGGTCGGCCGAGGGTTGACCAAGCTCCGGGCTTTGAGGGATACGCGTGGGCCATTTTGAAATGCAAGATCCTGATGCTCGTGTGTTGACCGAGTGAAGATCCGCATTTGGTCAATTTGAACGTTGGTCCGTTATACTCGTGGGTGCGCGCAGGCTCGTTCAAATGGCGACCCGGGGTTGACTCCTCTCCGGACATCACAGGATTTGCGTGGGCCAATGTGAAACGTAGACTTCAGACGTCCTTAGTTGACCAAACGTTGACGTGCGCACGGTCAGTTTGAATGAAGGCCCATTGGGCTCACTGGTGCGCGCGGGCTCGTTCAAAATAACATCCTCGGGTTGATCATGCTTCGGACATTGGGGAATTGGCTCAGGCCAATTTGAACCTTGACCTTCCCTTGACCAAATAATCTGATTAATCAGATAATCAAGTCAAGGGGTCGATAAAATTTGGCCTAAGACCTTGAGTTGACCGAAGCTCCTTTTAGGTTGACCGAGGTCTCCAACAATGTGTTCCAACACTTAGCCGTACTTTCCCTCCTCCTCTTTGGGCCTGCTTTCCTTCCTTCTCCAACAATTATTTGCTAATAAAAATAAATAAAAACAAATGTGAGTTGGACGAAGGCCCGGTCCTCGTGGTTGAACACTCGATCCTTGAGAATTGGATCGGGCATTCTCCCAAGTCGGTCACTTATTTCATTGGGCCAAAATCCTAGAGGATTTTGGCAAGGCCGACGACCGATTCTTCACTAGTCGTCGGGTCACGGTCGTCGGGTCATGGTAGTGGGGGTGGGCTCTGGGCGTGTAATGGCCAGAGGTGCTCGGACGCCAATCAAGCACAACTCCTGGCCCCTTCCGTCATTCCTCGGAAATTGTCTCCGAGGCTAAGTTTCCTATGAAATGAGCACACAAGTTAGTGAAATGGGAATGCTCATTGGTGCTAGGCCAGTAATGTACTCTTGTTGTACATCAAGCCATGGCACGGCACGCGCGCTTAACGGTGCAGCCATGGCAATGCGCCCGCGCTATAGGTGCAGCCATGGCACTGCGCCCACGCTCTAGGGTGCAGCCATGGTGCGGAGAGCGTGCTGGGGGGTGCGGCCATGGCGCGGCATGCGCGCTTGAGGTCCAGCCATGATGTGCCGTCCGGGGTGGTCGGCGCACCGTGGGTCGGACTATGCGCACACACGGGGCTCGGGTGAGGGTGAGTGTAGTGTGCGAGAAAATCGAGCTCGGGCAAAATGGGAATTTGGGTTGTGCAGGTGTAATGGAATGGAAATGTGGGTGATTGGAGGGGAATTTATGGAAATTGCTTAGAGGAAATGAAAGATGGCTCGGGTGACTAGGTGATAGGCGTAATCGGGAAAATAGGAGGAGATGGTGTCTCGGGAGACAGAATAGACTCTTTGAGAGTTTAGTAGAAAGGTGGGTGGACAAGTCGGACACTTAAGCAATCAAAGTATCCAGTTGGTAGACTTTACACGCACTCGGATGTGATTCACCGATCGAACGTGCAAGGGGTGATGCTCTAGGCCAGATATTACTCACCGGAGAAGGGTACGTCAGAAAGAGCTTCAACGGTTAAAAAGAAGGTGCTAAGCACAAATTTTATTCAATTTCTCTGCCTTTCCAATTAAGGCCGATAAACTTAAATAAACTTAAAATAAAAACATAAAAATAAAATGAAAAGAATTAAAACTAAGCCCTTGGATAGGACAGATGTCTAGGATCGATCGGGAGGAGATCTTCTTTGACCGAAATCAGACCAATACGCTTCTCTTCAGCTGATGGTTCGAGCCAATGAAGATATGCTCGGCTGAATTTGAACGGAGATCGTGGTTGACCAGAGATAACTTTTGGTTGACCGAGGAGGTGCGCGCGCGGCTGACTGGGGTTGACTATATCTCGGACATCATGGGATCCGCGCAGGCCATTTTGAATTTAGGTTCTCGGTTGAACTTAGCCTGAATGAATGAAGAGATTAAAGCTGAACCTGGACGCGGAACTTTTAGTTTTCTGCCGATGGCTAGAAGGTGTGCGCGGCTGATTCAAAATGGCAACCCGGCGTTGACCTTATCTCGGACATCAAGGGATCCGCACAGGCCATTTTGAAAAGTAGTTGTCAGACGCCCCTCCCGTGATCTAAGCAGCTTGAACCTGGTCTCTTTTTGAATTAAGATCCCCGATGATCCGTCGATGGCTCCAGGAGTGGTTAATGTGTGCGCGCAGGCGTGTTCAAAATGCGGCCGGCTGATCCTCTCTCCAGATATCTTGGGATATGTCTGTGCCATTTTGAATTTTTGACTTCAGACACTCCTAGGCTGTCCGAAAATGAACAAAGGCACAAGCATTTCTGACGCAAAGACTCGTTGGTCCATTGGTGTCTTAAGGAGCGCATCCCGGGTGTCTATGTCTTGGACACCGATAAATTCTCGCGTGTCCATCTCGAGCCTTGTCTATTCCTTGACCAAATAATCGGATTACTTAAGGATTTAAGTAAAATTTCAGATGAAATTTGATCAAGGACTTCTAGTTTATGGAAGGGAGACCGTGGGTTGACCATAGTTCGGCTGCGGCGTTCCTTTGTGGGCTTTCGTGCATCCTCTTCTTTGGGCTATTTTCCTTCCTTTTCCCAAGATTTATTTGCTTACAAAATAAATAAACCAAAAGTAAATGTGACCGAATGTTGGTCCATGGTCGAACACTCGTTCCGTGGTAAATGGATCGGGCGTTCTTCCATGTTTGTCACTTATTCAATTGGGACGAAATCCTAGATGATTTCAGCAAAGCCGACAATCGATCCTTGGTGGGTCGTCGGGTCATGGTCGAGAGGCTGGGTACCGGGCCTGTCGTCGTCGGGAGGACCGGGCGTGTCTTGGCCGGGTGCGCTGGACGCGTTATGGGCGGGAGTGTCCGGACACCAATTGAGCACCACCTTTAGTTTCTCACGATCGGCCTCGGTGGGTGTTCTCGAGGCTAAGTTCCCTACAAAATGAGCAACTAGGTTAGTGAAATTCTCCATGCTCATCGAGAGTTGATCGGGTATGTCCTCCGGTAGCACATCAAGCCATGATGTATAATCGAAGTACATCGCCGGACAAGTCCCCATGACAAGACATGGGTGCATGGTTGGCGCACCGTGGGTCGGATTTGTGCGTGCACAAGGGGCTCGGGTTTTGGATGAGTGCAGTGCAGGGGAAAATGGGCTCAGACAAAAGGGAAGTTTTGGTTGCAGAAGTGTAATGGGATGGAAATGTAGGTGATCGGAGGGGAATTTATGGATATGGCTCGATGAAACGGAAAGATAGTTCGGATGGCCGAATGGGGAGGAAAATAGGATAATGGACGGAAAGTGTGAAAGCTCGGGAGGTGGGATGGTTTTGTGAGAATTTTAGAGAGGAAGATGGTTGGACAAGTCGGACACTTGAGCAATCAAAGTGTCCAGCTGCTAGACCTTACCCGCACTCAGATGTGACTCACCGATCGGACGTGCAAGGGGTGATGCTCTAGGCCAGATATTAATCACCGGAGAAGGGTACGTCGGAAAGAGCTTCAACGGTTAGGAAGAAGGTGCTAAGCACAAATTTTATTCAATTTCTCTCTGCCTTTCCAATTAAGGCCGATGCACTTAAATAAACTTAAAATAAAAACATAAAAATAAAATGAAAAGAATTAAAACTAAGCCCTTGGATAAGACGGACGTCTAGGATCGATCGGGAGGAGATCTTCTTTGACCAAAATCAGACCAATACGCTTCTCTTCAGCTGATGGTTTGAGCCAATGAAGATATGCTCTGCTGAATTTGAAAAGTGACCGTTGTAGACCAAGGTTTGACTAGCCTTCGGGCATCAATGGATTTGATGCGTGCCAATTTAAAATGGAGGGTCCTAATGCCTTTATCTTCAGCTGTAAATTCGAACCATTATGTATATGCTCGGCCAAATTTGAATGGAGATCGTGGTTGACCGGTGAAGACCTTCGGTTGACCGATGGGTGCACGCATGGCTGACCGAGCTCAGGGCATCATGGGATTTGATGCGTGCCATTTTGAAATGGAGGGTCCAGATGCTCTTCTCTTCAGCTTGAAATCTGAACCAAAATGAGATGCACGGCTGATTTTGAACGGACACCGTGGTTGACCGGAGATGACTTTTGGTTGACCGAAGAGGTGCGCGCGCGACTGACCGAGGTTGACTGTATCTCGGACATCACAGGATCCGCGCAGGCCATTTTGAATTTATGCTCTCGGATGAACCTAGCCTGAATGAATGAAGAGATTGAAGTTGAACCTAAACGCGGATTTTTTAGTTTTCTGCCGATGGCTCAAAGGTGCGCGGCTGATTCAAAATGACGACCCAACGTTGACCTTATCTCGGACATCGAGGGATCCGCGTGGGCCATTTTGAAAAGTAGTTGTCATATGGTCCTCCCGTAATCTGGGCAGCTTGAACCTGGTCTCTTTTTGAATGAAGATCCCCGATGATCCGTCGGTGGCTCCAGGAGTGGTTAATGTGTGCGCGCGGGCGTGTTCAAAATGCGGCCGGCTGATCCTCTCTCCGGATATCTCGGTATATGTCCGTGCCATTTTGCATTTGTGACTTCAGACACTCCTAGGCTGTCCGAAAATGAACAAAGGGATGGGCATTTCTGACGCAAAGCCTCGTTGGTCCGTTGGTGTCTTAAGGAGCGCATCCCGGGTGTCTATGTCTCAGACACCGATAAATTCTCGCGTGTCCATCTCGAGCTTTATCTTTTCCTTGACCAAATAATCGGATTACTTAAGGATTTAAGTAAAATGTCCGATGGAATTTTGTCAAGGTCTCCTAGTTGACCGAAGGGAGACCGTGGCTTGACCGTGGGTTGACCATAGTTCAGCTCTGGCGTTCCTTTGTGGGCTTTCGTGCGTCCTCTTCTTTGGGCTATTTTCCTTCCTTTTCCCAAGATTTATTTGCTGACAAAATAAATAAACAAAAAGTAAATGTGACCGAATGTTGTTCCATGGTCGAACACTCGATCCGTGGTAAATGGATCGGGCATTCTTCCATGTTTGTCACTTATTCAATTGGGCCGAAATCCGGATTTCGGCGAGGCCGACGATCGATCCTTGGTGGGTCGTCGGGTCATGGTCGAGGGGGTGGGCGCCGGGCGTGTCGTGACTGGGTGGTCCGGGCGTGTCGTGACTGGGTGGTCCGGGTGTGTTCCGACCGGGTATGTCGGCCGTGTCGTGGTCGAGGGTGCTTAAACACCAATTGGGTTCATCTCTTGGTTGCTCCCAATAAGCTTCAGAAGGTGTTCTTTCTGCAAAATTAACAACCACGTTAGTAAACCCATGTCCGGCCATGGGGGCTTGTCCGGTGATGTACTTTGATTGTACATTGGCCAAGTTTCCTGCAAAATGAGCACACAAGTTAGTGAGATGGGCATGCTCATTGGTGCTAGGCCGGTGATGTACTCTTGTTGTACATCAAGCAATGGTACGACGCGCGCGCTTAAGGGTGCAGCGATGGCAATGTGCCCGCGCTCTAGGTACTTTGATTGTACATTGGCGAGAAAAAGACTTGGGAGATGCTAAAGGAGCATTTTTATTGGCCACATCTTTTTCGAGACGTGCATCACTTCGTGGAGCGATGCACGGTGTGCAAAAAGGCTAAAAACCGGACTTAGCATGGACTTTGTTCTCGGCCTTCCCTGAACAACCCGAGGCAAAGATGCAATTATGGTAGTGGTCGACCGATTTTCAAAGATGGCCCACTTTATAGCTTGTTCCAAGACGGCCGAGGCACCGGTCATTGCCGACCTCTTTTTCAAGGAAGTGGTCCGGCTACACGGAATGTCGCATTCCATAGTGTCCGACCGAGACTTGAAGTTCCTTAGCACCTTTTGGAAGACTTTATAGGCACGGCTCGGAACAAAGTTATTATTTAGCACGGCATTCCACCTGCAAACCGACGGCCAAACCGAGGTGGTCAACCAATCACTTGGTGCCTTACTACGGAGTGTCGTGAACACCAAGGTCACGGCATGGGACATCCGCTTGCCATTCATCGAGTTTGCCTACAACCGATGCCGCCATAGTACCACGAACATAACACCTTTTGAAGCAGCATATGGATTTAATCCATCAACACCGATGGATTTACTACCATTACCGAGCCAAGAGCATACAAATCCCGACGGCCTAGCCAAGGCCGAGATGGTCCTAAAATTACACGAGAAAATCAAGAAGACCATCGAGAAGAAAAATGTCAAGTATGCCGCGGCGGCAAGTTATTTGAAACACAAGCACGCCAAGTTATTACCAAGGGCCGAGGGCCCTTTCCGGGTGGCCGAGAGGGTCAATCTGAATGCATACAAGATTGAACTTCCGGGTGAGCGTGGCATTACGACCACCGTCAATGTCAAAGACTTTTCTCCTTATCTAGACACGGATGATGACGAGGATGAGTTAGATTTGAGTGCAAATCCTCAAGTACCCCGAGAGGATGAAGTGCAACTGGAGCACATCACGGACACAGACCCGACGAGCACGAGAGATTTTACTAACTTAGTTGCTTATTTTGCAGGAAATATAATTTTGGGACTTCCGTCCGAACATCATTGGGAAAGACCTAAGGTCTCGATCACATGGTGTCTGACAATGCCCGGCAAGGACACACCCGGCCAGGACACGCACGGCCACGACATGCCCGGCCACGACACGCCCTGCCCCGACACACCGGCCCAACGGGCGCCCCATGATCATGATCCGACGACCCATGGAGACACGGTCGTCGGCCTTGCCGAAGTCCACTAGGGCTTTGGCCTGTTGGAATAAGTGACCGACATGGGAGAACACTCAATCCAAATCACCACAGATCAATTGTTCAACCATGGTCCCTAATTTCGGTCACACATAGTTTTCTTATTTTCAGCAAGCAATTAGCCTTAGAGAAGGAAGAGAAAGCAGCCCAAGAAGAAGAATGTAGATCCAATAAGCGAAGGCCCTGAAGGACCACCTCGGCCGAACCTTGACCGGCCCACGGTCAAGCCTTAGCCCACTAGAAGACGTTGGCCAAATCCTATTGGCCACTTTACTTAAATCTTTAAGTATTTTGGTTATTTGGTCAAGGAAAAGACAAGGTTCAAATTTGGCACGGACAAATCTCAAGATGTCCAAAGATCTTCCACCCGGCGCTCACATGACCGATCATCCACAGCCACCGGCGAACGAATAGGGATTCTTAGCCATAGAATCCGCCCTCAAGCTGTTAAGATCATTAGAAGATACTCTATGCAACAACTTTGCAAAATGCACGCACGGATCCCTTGATGATCGGATCGAGCAACCTCCGGTTCGGTCTTTTTCGGACAAGCCGCGCACATGCTCGAGTCATCTTCGGACCACCAAAGAACGACACCGTGCACTACTTCATGCGGACTTCCGAGAGTCTTTTAGAAACCCCGAATCCAAATTGGCACGAGCCAATCTTGCATGGCACAAAGATTATTTCACCAGGGTGCCACCTCTCGGACAACTACGGTCACTTTCGGCCAAGGCTCAAAGTTAATCAAACCATTCCTATTGAACCAAACCTAGAGTCAACCGAAGATCTTCCCGATGCTAATCCAAGGCGTTCAAGTTATTCAAGGGCCTAGATTTATCTTTCTTAGTTTTATCTTTTATGTTTTTAGTATTTAAGTGTAATACTTACACTTGAATGAGATAGAGAGAATTTTAGTAAAAATCGTGCATTGCACCTTCTTCCCGAAAGGCTTGAAGCTCCCTCCGACGTATACTTCTCTGGTGAGTCATATCCGGCCTAGAACGGCAACCCTTGCACGTACGATCGGTGCGTCACATCCGAGTGCGGGTAAGGTGTACCAACCGGATACTTTGATTGCTCAAGTGTCCCACTTGTCCATCCACCTTTCTTTCCAAACTCTCACGAGCCCATTCCATCTCCCGAGCTATCACTCCTCCCCTTTTTCCGATTTATCTTCCATCCGGCCACCCGAACCATCCTCTACATTCATCAGGCCATTTTGCCGATTTCCACTCTAATCACCCTCATTTCCATCCCATTACACTTCCGCAACCCAACTTTCCATTTCGCTTGAACCCAATTTGCTGTGCACCGCACTCACCCTCACTCGAGCCCCGTGAGCGCACATCAGTCCCACCCACGGTGCACCGACCTCCCCAGACGGCACATCAGGCCCACAGCAATACTGACGTGCAAATCGTTTGTCTGACTTGGGTATAGGGGCGAAAGACTAATCGAACCGTTTGAAAAGTGGGTGCACCGCCATCGACCCATTCTCAAACTTTAAATAGGTAGGACGGCGCAACTGTAACATCCCGTTTTTTTTTAAAGCTTTTCATTGAAAATTCTTTTATCAAATCTATACATTCAAATCATACTTATAAGTAATCAAACATAGATCATATTCTCAAAATGTAAAACTTTACAAACACTACATATTTGTAATTCAAAATAACTTTTTTACAAGTTCTCTTCAAAACACGTGTCTTTTAGTGAGCTTACTCCACCGGTCAAAATCTCGCTTAACAACGGCAAGGCTCCACGGAAGACACTCTCCTCCTCCTTCATATTAAATCCTTAGGTGATATTTCTTCAATATTCAAGTCATGACCTACATTGCAAAGTCTAACTAATGAGCTTAAAGCTTAGTAAGTAGTACAAATAAAACATGAATGATGTAATGAATGATATGATTTAAAACAATGCAGCTTATTTCATTTTCGTGGTGTGGATCCACCCCCCATATGACGACCATCCACAAAACATGATCTTACGGTTTACATAATGTGTATCATTAGGAGATATAACAACCTACCGTCAATCCCCATTGGGCTCACCGTAACATGGACCCATAGCCATTGCCGAGGGCGTCTTTATTCTCCTTTACATAACTTATATCATTAGGAGATATAACAACCTACTGTCAATCCCCATTGGGCTCACGGTAACATGGACTCATAGCCATTGTCGAGGGCGTCTTTACTCTACTGTATCGTAGATGTCTTCATTGAATCAATAGAGATACTGCGGGGATGAATGTAGGCATCAAAGACCCCCATGGGCAACCTAACACCCAATCCACCATCCCCCTACAATTCACTTATTATAATTCATACTTTTAATGCATGGAAATTCATTTTCGTTGTCATTCATAGAAAACATGATGCATGATATCCATAGCATGTCACATACAATCCTATCCTTAATGCATGAAAATCTAAACATGTCCATAAAAATCCCACAGAAATCTTTCAATCAATCAATACAAGGCACACAAACAATCCTCAAATGACTTGAAGTTGGGGTATTGTGCATTACACCCCAACAAGTCTATGATTAGCCAAAAATCATAAAAATGCATAGTCTTTGAAATGTAGACCTCTAATAGGCCAAACACATGCAACACATACTTACCTTGATTCCTGATGTCTTTTGTTTCAACTTGGCAATGCACACTAGGAGCTTGAAAACCTATATGGCCAAACCATTCAAATAAGTTTTTATACCATAAGTAACTATTTTAACTGTAACTTCCAAAATTCATAACTTCCTCTATATTGATCCATTCTTGATACTTAAGGTGTCAAATTGTTCCTTAAGGAGTCTACTATAACTTCTTAGAAGACACAAAATTCAGAAAACTAAAGCATGTCGACTTATGTGGACAAAATAGAGGGCATTCACTGTTTGAACAATTATTGGGTCGACATAAACTATGATGGGTCGACACATGTCGACAAAATAGAGACCTTGCATTTTCCAGTCGAGATTCGGTCGACACAAACTACTAGGGGTTGACCCAAAGTCTCTCCAGTTTCCGTACACTAACTTACGACGTCCTTAATTCGTAACATCTATAAATAACTCTAAGAGTCTACTTTAACTCTTATGAAGGTCATAAACTCAAATTCGTGCTACAATATGACTGAATCTCAAAAACCCTAACCTTGCACACAATCAACTGATTTTCTAACAACCTACATGAAATCCTTCATTTTTATCCATCAATCCAACCAATATCATCATTTTATCATTAATGAACTTAGAAAACCTTAAGAGGATATAAAAAATTACCTTGAACTTCAACTTCCACGAAAACTTCAGATTTTTCCACTTCCCTCCACTTTCTCACTCTTTTCTCTCATGGAACTTCTTTTCTTTTCTCAATCTCTCACTTCTTTTCTTTCTCAATCTCCCTCTCCCTTATCAAGACGTGAGAGCCTTCGATAGAAAACACGGAGAAGGAACCATGGTGGTAGGGAAATGGAAAACCATGCCTATCTTACGTCCTTAATTAAACAAAATCAACCTTTCCTTTACGTCTACCGATCGGATTTCTCCACGTTTTGGCTGACTTTTCAACGGCATGTATGAATGTGTCGACAGCTCTTCTAATTGTGTCGACCCAATCTATTCCCGTAAGTCATTTGTGTCGACCGTTCGTCTGTTGTGTCGACCGAAAAGATTTCTTGAGAGCGATTTGTGTCGACCCCTCTTATATCCTGAGGTCGACCTAAAGTATTCAATTGTGTCGACCCCTCATAAATCCTGGGGTCGACATAAAGTCTACAATTGTGTCCACCCTTCATAAATCCTGGGGTAGACCTAAAGTATTCTTAAACACTTAGAAGATTTTCTAACCTTTCCGAATAACGTCATTACTTATACCCCCCTTAAACCTTATTTTCTTCACTACCTTCGACCTACTAATTTACTAACATCCAAAGTACCTTAACACTCTAACATTTAAGCATCATTCATAAAAAGGCCTTAATCGCTTTCGTCTTAAAGTCACAAATTCTAAAATAAAAATGAGGGTTGTTACATTCTACCCTCCTTAACAAAAATTTTGTCCTCAAAATTTAGACCTCAAACATCTCTGGATACTTTTCCTTCATTTCTTGTTCCTTTTCCCAGGTGGCTTCCTCCACGTTATGATTTTGCCGTAGAACTTTCACCAATGGAATTTGCTTGTTCCGCAATTCCTTCATCTTTGTGTCCAGTATTCTTATTGGTTGCTCTTCATAACTCATATTTGGCTCTATTTCTATATGTTCTGCTTTCACCACTTGGGGTGGTTCACAAATGCATTTCCTTAATCATTGACACATGAAACACATTGTGAACTCCTGCCAAGTTTTCCGGTAATTGCAACATATAGGCCATGTTTTCCATTTTCTTCAAAATGTTAAATGGCCCAATGAATCTTGGTGCTAACTTTCCCTTCTAGCCAAACCTCATCATACCCTTGAATGGTGAAACCTTCAAAAACACTTTATCTTCCTCTTTAAATTTTAGTGCTCGTTGCTGCCTATCTGCATAGCTTTTCTAACGATCTTGAGAAACTTTCATTCTTTGTCGTATGGTTTTCACATGTTCCATTGTTTGTCGTATCATTTCAGGTCCATAGATTTTACTTTTTCCAACATCATCCCAAAATAATGGAGACCTACACTTTCTTCCATACAATGCTTCAAATGGAGCCATACCAATAGTCGATTGGTAACTGTTGTTATACCAAAATTCTACTAGGGGTAACAACGTGCTCCATGATTTCTAAAAATTCATCATACACGCGCGCAACATATCTTCATATTTCATCATCAAATCTCAACTACTCTACCTATACAAATCCTTCATCTCTCTTTAATCTAACATCAATCCTTATTTCCCTTCATTAGTCAATCATCATTCAAACATAATTCACATTCTATTATTTTCTAAGTCATTCAATTGTATTAAACTATTGGTTTATTTTCATCCTTCTATATTTGTATCCCAATTTAACCTTTGTTCAGCCTCAAACATTCAACTTTTACGTTCAAACCTAAACTCCCTATACCATTTTCATTTCCTTCACTTAATTGGGATCCATGTGAACTTTTTCGACATCGATGTGAGACCTACATGGTATAGTCCCTGCGTAGTTGAAAATTCACGATTTGTATGCTGCTTTTTCAATCTCAGTTATAATCAAGACAGGTCGAATAGCTTTTGGGATGAGTCTTCCTCAACCAAACTTGAGTCCTGTCTAAGCTAGCATAGCCCTCATCTTGGTCTCGTGACACTCAAAACCTTTTCCTGATCATGCATATTGATCCATGAGTTTTTATAACATATTTGGATCATATAATTTGCTTTTCTAGTGTTATCTAATATGGTATAATTTACACTTCTCATCATACTTCACTTTATAAAGGTTGTACTAATTGTAGCTTAGTAGTAATGAGTGTAAGTAAACTTTGCTAAGGGCAACGACTTGACACTTTGAAACTTTAACACTCATGCTTTCACCTTGTCTTCTGAATTTGGGTTGCCCTTTTTATTCGTCTACCGGTTTGGGGATGAACCGTTGTTCATATTTCTAACTTTTCTCATGGTCTTTCTAAAACAATGGAGATTGCTATTCCAACTAATCTTACTATCTTTTAGATGTACATCTCCACATACTTGTCCAAAATGTTTGAAACATTCAACTTGTTACGTCCATAAAACTACTGGTGCGTTTGTTACTCTAACAGATATCTTCCAAAAACTCATAATGTTTATATTCCTCATGAATGTCATCTTGAGATATCGTCCATTTTGATTGAACAAGTTGTCAATCTTTGATGACATACACTTATCCCTTATCATTAACTTACTTAATTTCTACGTCCTTGAATTTGTTCTTGGTTGTTACTTTTTCATTTAGGAATAGTTTCTCACTAGATGCCCTATTCTCTTTGCACTTAATACATTGTCATGTGCCGATAGCACATTTTCCAAAATGCTTCCTTTAAGTCTTTGGCATAATTTGGCTTGAGAAGAACCTTAAATTTACTTTTTGCTTTACCTCCTTTGAGTTTATTCTCACTTGATCCTTTTCGTTCTTCTCAGCAGTTGTCATTCTTTACTTGATTGAGGTATTATCGGTTCAAAGAATTTCTCATGAGAGATTTGTTATACCTCATAAACTACATCTAAATTTCCAAGATTCTTAGTCACCACATTAGCATGATTAACGTTCTTGGCACCAGCTACTTTAACTCCTCTATAAGTTTCCAACTTTAGACCTTGAATATACTAGTACACTTTAAGTTTTCCCTTACTCACTTAAGTGTGGGGCAAATTTTGATAAACCTCAAAACGTCTTCTAGATATATTTGTCCCTTACCTCCTTAACTAGTTCTTCTTAAAACCCTTACATTCAATCTTCTAGATTTACGAGACTCCCCTTACTTGATACTCTAGGCATATTTTAATTACTTTCTGTCTTTCTCATTTTAAAATCTTGTTTCCCTCGCCGAATCCATAGCAAGAATTTCTTTGTCACTGGGGTATAAATCATGGTAGTTTCTTGAAGCCTCATACTCAAAAGATATATTCATCCTATAATTAGTAGCTCTCACTTCTTTCTCGTGAGTATATTTACTTCCAACTAATATGTCCACATCTCATAACCCTCCATTATACCACCTCTTCCCAGACTTGCATATGACCCTGTTATGTCTTGTTTCTCTACCGTTGTGTCCATAATTATAGGTTCCCAATACTCATACTCGCTGTGTTCAAGACCATAACCAATTTCAGTATGCAAGTGAGTCATTTTATTTAAGCTCCCTTGAGCATATTCGTGAGCATGATTTGTTGTTCTGCCTAGTTTAGAGTAAAGATAATCTTCATGCTCATTCCTAGGACTAAAAACACCTCGTTGAAGATAATCAGCACTCCTATTTCTTTCATCAGAATCTACTGGCCTTGGCTTATATTCCTCACTTCTCCTCTAAATTCATGGCAAGATGCAATCCTTTCTTTGGTTTGATAAGAATCCAAACCCCTGTATCCTGGTAAGTTAGAAGAGGGTCTCCCTAAATCAGTGGTTCCATTTGAGTTTCTTATGTCTCTATTATAATCGGATCCAGTCACCCTATGATGTAACGCTCCACTTGGATCAAACACCAAGTGCTCCGTATCTACATGAGTTTTCACAAAAGTTAGTTTTTCAGAAGCTACTTGACTTGGATACTCAATCCTCGTATACTTAGAAAGTTCTATATCCAAAT
>QAOC01047831.1:210979-278479 GCA_003255005.1 Begonia fuchsioides | reverse complement strand
CGAGCGCGAGGGTGCTGCCATGGCACGGCGTGCGCGGGCCGAGGGGCGGCCATGGTAGGGCAAGTGGGGAAGATTGAGGGTGCCGCAATGGCACGGCGCGCACGCTGAAGGGTACGGCCATGGCAATGTGCCTGCGCTCGAGGTGCGGCCATGGCACTGCACGCACGCGGGGTTCGGATGAACGTCGCAGACGGCAAACAGGAAAATGGCTCGTGCAAATTGTAGAGTTGGGTTGCGGAAGCGTATTGTGGTGGCAAATATGGGAATACTCGAGAGAAAGTGGAGATGGCTCGGTGAAATATGGTAATGATTCGGATGGTGAAAAGGGTGGTGGATTTCAGGTAATGGAGGGTTGAAAGCTTGGAGGATGGGGTTGACTCTTTCGAGTTTTGGTTTGAAGGTGGATGAACAATTTGAACACTTAAGCAATCAAAGTGTTCTCCTCGGTAGACCTCGCCCGCACTCGGATATGACTCACCGATCGTACGTGAGAGGGTTGACGGTCTCGGCCGGATATGACTCACCAGACAAGTATACGTCGGAGGGAGCTTCAAACCTTTCGGGAAGAAGGTGCAATGCACAATTTTTACTAAAATTCTCTCTTTCTATTAAAGTGTAAGGTGTTACACTTGAATACTAAAAACGTAAAAGATAAGAAAACTAAGAAAGACAATGTAAGCCCTTAGATGACTTGAACGTCTTGGATTAGCTTCGGGAAGATCTTAGGCTTGATTCATCAAAGATATGCACGACTAGATTTGCATGGAAGTTGTGCTTGACCGAGGGTGATCTTTGGTTGTCTGTCGGATGCGTGCGCAGTTGATCTTATCTTGGATTTTGTGGGATCCACTCATGCTAATTTTGAAAGGTTGTTGTTCAACGATTCTTCGATGATTATGGCAGCTTTACCATGGATTATTTTGATGAAAATCTCTGTTGTTTTGCCGCTGGTTCGATGGACAATTTTTGGCACGCGCGGGTGCTTCAAAATGTGACTGGTTGAACCTTTCTCTTGATATTTCAAGATTTGTCCGTGCCATTTTCTAAATATCATTGTCCAACGATCCTCCTATGATTATGGCAGCTTTAACATGGATTTATTGGATGAAAATCCCTTGTGGCTCGCCGGTGGTTCCAAAAATTGATTTTATGCGCGCCCGGATGGATCTTCTCTGGACATCTTGAGATTTGTCCATGTCAAACTCGAACCTTATCTTTTCCTTGACCAAATAACTAGATTACTCAAAGATTTAAGTCAAGTGGCCGATGGAATTTGGTCAAGGTCTTCTAGTGGGCCGAAGGTGGGCCATAGCATGACCGTGGGCCGGTCAATGTTCGGCCGAGGTGGTCATTCGTGGGCCTTCGCCTATGGAATATGCGTTCCTCTTCTTGAGCTGTCTTGTCTTCCTTTTCTAAGGACTTTTCTGTAGGAAATAAATAAAAACTAAGTGTGACCAAAATTAAGGCCCATGGGTGAGCACTTGATCCGTGGGGATTTGGATCGAGCGTTCTCCCATGTCGGTCACTTATTCCCCCAGGCCGAAGCCTTAGTGGACTTTGGCAACGTCGAAGACCATGTCTCCCTTGGTCGTCGGGTCATGAGTGAGGCATGTCGTGGTCGCGAGCCTCGGCCGTGATGTGCTGTCCAAGGTGGTCGGCGCACCGTGGGTCAGAATGATGCACGCACAATGGGGCTCGGGTGAGTGTGAGTGCGGCGCACGTGAAAAATGGTTCAGGCGATAGTGATATTTTAGGCTGCGGAAGTAAGTGGGATGGAAATGAAGGTAATTAGAGGGGAATTTGTGGAGATGGCTCGGATGGAACGAGGGATGACTGGGATGGGAAGGTATGGGACAGAATCGGCTTGTGGAAGGGGTTCATAGCTCGGGAATAGAAATGGGTTTTCGGGAAAGGAATGGTCGGACGATTCAAACACTTGAGCGATCAAAGTGTTGGAATCGGTAGACCTTGGATGCTCTCGGATGTGACTCACCGATCGGGCACTCAAGGGTTGACGGAGCTTGGCCAGATATTACTCACCGGAGAAGGGACCGTCGGAAAGAGCTTCAACTAAAAGGGTATGAAGGTGCACAACACAATTCTATGGAAATTCTCTCTGCCTTCGAAGTGAAGGTTGATACATTATTTAATGCATGAAAAAAAAGAGAGGGAAAGGCTTTCGGCCCTTGGATTGCATGAACGCTCGAGATTGGCTCGGGAGGGATCTTCACGGACTTGCAGTTGACCAAGGACGCTCCTCTTCTGCTGAAGGCTCGATCCATTAAGGTTTTGCACGGCTGAATTTGAAGTTTGACCGAAGGAGACTCTATGTTGACCGAGAGGTGGCACCGGGTGGGCTAGCTACGAACATGTGAAGGTTGGCTTGTGCCAAATCGGATAAGACGTCATCAAAATGCTCTCGGTGGTCAGAATTAAGTAGCACATGGTTTGCTTCTTCGATTGGTTGGGGATGGCTCGTGGGTGTGCGCGGGTTCATTCAAAATGGCGACCGAGTTGACCATGTCTCGGATTTTGTGGGATTTTCTCGGGCCATTTTGAATTGAAGATCCTTTTTTACCTTTAGTTGACTTGAGAAGAGGTGTGCGCAGATTCATTTGAATTTAAATCATCGGACTGCCGATGATGACTCGTGGGCGCACACGGCTCGTTCAAATCGTTGACCGGGGTTGACCTTCTTCTGTGCACTTCGGGATTTGCTCGGGCCAAATTCAAACACAGCTCCTATATGGCTTAATGACGTCTAGATACATGCGTGCGCGGACCATATTTGAAAGAAGATCTTCGGTGGTTGCTGATGGTCAGGGAGCGCGCGCCGCTTGTTCAAAATCACGACCAAAGTTGACCTTATCTCGGACTTCATGGGATCTGCGCGGGCCAACTTGACTTCAAACCTTTGGATGAACCTAGGCTGATGAAGTGAGAAGATTCATGGCTGAATCTGGACGCGGATCTTTCCGTTTTCGAGGAAGGCTTGGAGGTGTGCGCGGTAACTTCAAAAATACTGACCGGGCGTTGACCTATCTCGGACAATGGGGGATCCGCGCAGGCCATTTTGAAATGTGGTTGCCAGACACTCTTCCATGAATCTGGACACTCTGAACTTGGTCTCCTTTGATTGAAAATCTTGGATTTCCTGCTGGTTGTTCGGTGTATGATCTTTGGGCGCGCGCGGTGTATTCAAATGTTGGACGGTTTGAACTCCTCTCCGAACATCAAGGGATTTTTCCGTGCCATTTTGAAAAGAGTTCTCTAGCCATCTTATGTTGTCCGAATTCAGACATAAGCACGGTCAATTTGGCTGCAAGGCCTCGGTTGACTATGTATGTCTTTATGTAAGCGCTGCGAGTGTCCATGCTTCGGACACCGAATAATCCGCTTGTGCTAATCTGAAATTTGTCCTTTCCTTGACCAAACAATCTGGTACCTTGAGATTTGAAGTCAAGTTGCCGATGGGATCTGGTCAAGGTCGCCGAGTTGACCGAAGGTGGACCGTGGTTTGACCGAGGCTTGACCATGGTGCGGCCACGGTGGGTTCCTTCGGTGGCCTGCGCGCTCTTCTTCTTTGGGCTTTCCTCCCTTCCTTGTCTAAGTCTTTATTTGCTGAAACAAACTAATGTGGCCGAGCTCGGCAATGGGTGGGCTGATGAGTTGGTTCTCGTGGGAGAAACACGGGATCCGAGAGGATCGGATCGTGCTTTCTCTCACGTCGGCCACTTATTTCCTATGGGCTGAGATTCTAATGAACTTTGGCCAGGTCGACGACCTTTAGTCCGCTGGTCGTCGAGGGGTGGTCGGTAGGTGGGTCGGTGGACGCTTCGGAGCCGGGAATGGCCGAACACCAACTGATGGAATGCTTGGGCCGTTCCGGGTCATACTCGGAGGGAGTTTCCGAGGCTAAGTTACCTACAAAACGAGCAACTAGGTTAGTAAAATCATCCGGGGTTGTTGGGCTCGTCGGGGCTAGATCCATGGTGTGCTCCGGTTACACATCAAGTCGTGTCATGGCCTGGCTCGCCGGGCGTGTCTTGTCCGGGGATGCTCAGACGCCAACTGAGCAAAGTCGGCATTTTTGAAGTTACCGCGCACACCTCTGAGCCATCCGTGGAAAAAGAAAGATCCGCGCCCAGATTCGGTCATGAATCTTCTCAATTCATCAGCCTAGGTGCATCCAGAGGTTTGAAATCAAGTTGGCCCGCGCAGTCCGAGATAAGGTCAACTTTGTTCGTGATATTGAACAAGCCGCGCGCGCTCCCCGACCATCAGCAACCACCGAAGATCTTCTTTCCAATATGGTCCACGCGCGTGTATCTGGACGTCATAAATCCATATGGGAGCTGTGTTTGAATTTCGCCCGAGCAAATCCCGAAGCGCATGGAAGAAGGTCAACCCCAGTCGACGATTTGAACGAGCCGTGCGCGCCCATGAGTCATCATCGGCCATCTGATGATTTAAATTCAAATAAATCCGCGCACACCTCTTCTCAAGTCAACTAAAGGTCAACCAAGGTCTTCAATTCAAAATGGCCCGAGAGAATCCCACAAAATCCGAGACATGGTCAACTCGGTCGCCATTTTGAATGAACCTGCGCACACCCACAAGCCATCACCGTCCAACCGAGAAGGCAGACCACGTGCTACTTAATTCTGACCACTGAGAGCATTTTGAAGACTTCTTATCCAATTTGGCACGAGCCAACCCTCACATGTTCGGAGCTAGCCCACCCTGTGCCACCTCTCGGTCAACATAGAGTCTCCTTCGGTCAAGCTTCAAATTTAGTCGCGCAAAACCTTAATGGATTGAACCTTCAGCAGAAGAGGATCGTCCTTGGGAAACTTCAAGTCCATGAAGATCCCTCCCCAGCCAATCTCGAGCGTTCATGCAATCCAAGGGCCGAAAGCCTTTCCCTCTCTTTTTATTTTTCATGCATTAAATAATGTATCAACCTTCACTTCGAAGGTAGAGAGAATTTTAATCAAATTGTGCTTAGCACCTTCTTTCAACGGTTGAAGCTCTTTCCGACGTTTCCCCTCCGGTGAGTAATATCCGGCCGAGTGCGTCAACCCTCGAGAGTGTAATCGGTTACTCATATCTGAACACTACCGAGGTCTACTAATCCGAACACTTTGATTGCTCAAGTGTTCAGATTATTCGACCTTTCCCTTCATCTCAACCTTCCCGAAAACCCATTTCCATCCCCGAGCTATCAACCCCGTCCACAAGACGATTCTTGTCCATATCTTTCCCTTTGAGCCACCCTCATATCTAACTGAGCCATTTCCATATTCTTACCTTCATTCTCCACCATTTACAGTCCACTTCACTTCCGCAACCCAAATCCCTATTTCGCACACACCAATTTTCCGACCGCCGCACACTATCTCTTCCCCGAGCCACGTGTGAGCGCAAAATTCGATCACGGTGCGCCGGTCAATTTTGGACGGCACACTAGGCCGCTCGTAATTTTCCTTGAACATTGTTTCTGAGAGTAAACTTCCTGCAAAATGAGCACACAAATTAGCAAAATTAGCCTTGCTCCTCGGCGCTAGTTCCATGATGTGCCACAGTTGCACATCAGGCCATGATGTACAATCAAAGTACATCGTCGGACAAGCCCCCATGACCGGTCATAGGTTTACTAATTTGGTCGCTAATTTTGCAGGAAAAACACCTTCCGAGGCTGATTGGGAGCAACCAAGGAGTGAGCCCGATTGGTGTTTGAACACCCCCGCCCACGACACGCCCGACCAAGACACACCTGGACCACTCGGCCGCGACACGCCCGACGCCCACCTCCGCGACCATGACCCGACGATCCACCAAGGTTTGATCGTCGGTCTTGCCGAAATCCTGTAAGATTTCGGTCCAATTGAATAAGTGACCAACATGGAAGAACACCCGATCCATTTACTACGGATCGAGTGTTCAACCATGGACCAACATTCGGTCACATGTAATTTTAGTTTTTATTTATCAGCAAATAAAATCTTGGAGAAGGAAGAAAAACAGCCCAGGAGAAGGAACGCACGAAGGCGCAAAGGAACGCCGCCGCCAAACCATGATCAACCCACGATCAAAGCCACGGTCAAGACGCGGTCTTCCTTCGGTCAACAAGAAGACCTTGACCGAATTCCATCATACATGATGCTTGAATATTTAAGTAATCCGATTATTTGGTCGCTAATTTTGCAAGAAGAACACTTTCCGAGGCTGATTGGGAGCAACCAAGGAGTGAGCCCGATTGGTGTTTGAACACCCCCGCCCACGAAACGCCCGGCACACCCGACCAAGACACACCTGGACCACTCGGCCGCAACACGCCCGGTGCCCACCTCCGCGACCATGACCCAACGATCCACCAAGGTTTGATCGTCGGTCTTGCCGAAATCCTGTAAGATTTCGGCCCAATTGAATAAGTGACCAACATGGAAGAACGCCCGATCCATTTACTATGGATCGAGTGTTCAACCATGGACCAACATTTCACATGTAATTTTAGTTTTTATTTATCAGCAAATAAAATCTTGGAGAAGGAAGAAAAACAGCCCAGGAGAAGTGACACGCTCGGGGTTAGGAGGTGTAAAAGAGTGATGGTCACTAAGGGACGGTAAAACCCATCCCCTAAGGCTTCCCAAGGATTTCCCACTTGCAGCCACGTAATTAACTTACAACAAAAGAAAAAAAGAGTAAGGAGCTTGCATGGTTTTCTACGAAAAACCAAAAACCTAATAGATGGGCCAAACCAATGATGGAATGTCCATAATCAAATGGACTTAAACAATTGTATCTTTTGGGCTAATGGTTGGGCACTTCCATGGGCTGCTAGCTGCTGCTCCCATGAAGGACAAAGATGAAATTCAGCCTTCCTTTCCGTTGGGGCCAAACATGGCCATGGATCAGCCACCATGGGTTGGATGCTCTTGGGCCGCTCCATCTTCTGGAGGCCTCTGTAATGGCGATCGTTGGCTGGTCAGTTGTTGTCCAAAGTTTATGCTCTGAACTATGCTAGAAACCTTAAGATGTGGGGCACATTTTTGTAGAAGCACGTTTGTCAAAAAAATGCCTGGAAGGTGGTCGAAACGGCTGCACAATCCCCAAAGGTCAGCTTGGGCCGAAACCAGAAATGTTGTTTTCATCACCATGGATGTTTTGATCACCCTTCCATGCCACGGGTACACTAAGTACCCTTACATGTGCACAAATTTAAGCTACTAATTATCCTCCTAATTATTACATAAAACTAACTAAATTATTACACAAAGTTGTCAAAAGGAAAACATGCTTTCCCCTTCATGTTTTGGTGATTTGGGGCCACCTTAATGTGCCACCCTTGAACTCCTCTTCCTTCATCAAGTGTGGTTGGCCCATGAAATGGATCAACCCCACTTGACAACTAGGGCTCACCATGCCCTTCATTTTTGGCTTCTTGATTAAACCTTTATAAAACAAGCTTCCTACAAAATCAACAAACTCATTAGAAAATAGTTTGCTTCCGCTTCTAGATGTACTAATCCGTGGCACATCATCCCCTCCCGGTGAATGAGGATTTGCCCTCAAATCCATGGGCTGCTCCTCCTCATCCTCGTAATCCTCATCATCATCGACATAAGAAGATAGACAACGAATGTGTAAAATGGCTGCAATTCCAAATTTTTCGGGTAACTCAAGCTTGAAGGAATTTTGAGTAACATTCTCCAAAATCTTGAATGGACCTTCACCTTTAGGATCTATCTTTGAACACCTTTGTTTCCCTCTCTAGGCTAAGCCAAACCAAATCTCTTACCTTGAACTTTACCTTCTTTCTTCCTCGGTTAGCAATCTCGGTAGACACCCGGGATGCGCTTCTCAAGACATCAACGGGCCAACGAGGCTTTACATTAGAAATGCCTTGTCTTTGTTCCTTTTCAGACATCCTAGGAGTTTCCAAAGTCACAAATTCAAAAAGGCACAGACATATCCCATGATGTCCGGAGAAGAGATCAGCCGGCCGCATTTGAAAGCACCCCCGCGCGCACACAAACCACCCTTGGAGCCATCAACGAATCACTAGGGATTCTCATTCAAAAGGTGACCAGGTTCATGCTAATCAAATTATGGAGGAGCGTTTAAAGATCTCTTTTCAAAATGGCCAGCGTGGATCCCTGCATGTTTGGGATAGGGTCAACGTCGGGTCGCCATTTTTGAATCAGCCGCGCACACTTCCGAGCCATCGGCAGAAAACGGAAAGATCCGCGTCCAGGTTCATCCATAATTTCATCACTCATCTCGGCTAGGTTCACCCAAGAGCCTAAATTCAAAAATGGCCAGCGTCGATCTCGTGATGTCCGAGATTTGGTCAACCCCGGTCGACTGTGCACGCACATCCTCGGTCAGCTAAAAGTCTTCCACGGTCCATCTTGGTCTTCGATTCAAATTCGACCGCGCGTATCATTCTAGTTCAGATTTACAGCCGAAGAGAAGAGCATCTTGACCCTCCATTTCAAAATGGAACGCAACAAATCCCATGATGTCCGAGATGAGGTCAACACCAGTTAGCTGCGCGCGCACATCCTCGGTCAGCCGAATGTCTTCCCCGGTCAACCACGGTCTCCGTTCAAATTTTGCCGAGCTTATCC
This sequence comes from Begonia fuchsioides, assembly GCA_003255005.1. NCBI lineage: Eukaryota > Viridiplantae > Streptophyta > Magnoliopsida > Cucurbitales > Begoniaceae > Begonia > Begonia fuchsioides. The sequence continues at coordinate 269,846 of QAOC01047831.1, read as the reverse complement.
ATATTGGTTCGAGTTCCCAGCTGAAGAGAAAGGCATCAGGACCCTTCATTTTAAATTGGCACGCATCAAATCCATTGATGCCCGAAGCCTCGTCAAACCTTGGTCCACAACGGTCACTTTTCAAATTCAGCCGAGCATATCTTCATTGGTTCGAACCATCAGCCGAAGGGAAGCGCCTTAGCCTAAATTCGGTCAAAGAAAATCTTCTCCCAAGCGATCCAAGACGTCCATCCAATCCAAGGTCTTAGTTTAATTCTTTTTCATTTTATTTTTCGTTTTTACTTTTAAGCTTATTTAAGTGTATCGGCATTCATTGGAAAGGCAGAGAGAATTTGAATAAAAATTGTGCTTAGCACCTTCTTCCTAATTGTTGAAGCTCTTTCCGACGTACCCTTCTTCGGTGAGTAATATCCAGCCAAGAGCGTCACCTTGCACGCCCGATCGGTGAGTCACATCCAAGTGCGGGTAAGGTCTACCAAGGTGAACACTTTGATTGCTCAAGTGTTCGACTTGTATCATTTCATCCTCCATTCCTATACTTCCCAAAACCCGAATCCATTTCCTGAGCTATCACTCCTGCCATTTTCCTGATTTATCTTCCATTCGGCCACCCGAACCATCCTCTACATTCCATCGAGCCATTCCCACATTTCCACTCAATCACTCTCCCACATCTCGAAATCCCATTTAGCCAGAGCCATTTTCCTGTGCGCTACATTCATCCAAAACCCGAGCTCCTTGTGCTCTTACAAATCCGACCCACGTTGCGCCGACCTCCCCAGACTACACATCAAGCCATGATGTGCCATCCGGGGAGGTCGGCGCACCCTGGGTGGGACTTGATGTGCAATCGAAGCACATCATGAAACTAGCCCCGATGAGCACGTCCAATTTTCCTAACTTGTGTGCTGATTTTGCAGGAAACTTAAGCTCGGTAACATATTCCGAGGCTGATTGGGAGCGGTCAAGAATTGAGCTCGAGTGGCGTCTGAGCAATCCAGGCACGATGCACCCGGAGCTCCCTGCCATGACACCCCCGGTGCCCAACCCCACGACCACGACCCGACGACTAGAGAAGACTCGATCGTCGGCCTTGCCGAAGTCCTCTAGGATTTCGGCCCATGGAAATAAGTGACCAACATGAGGGAACGCCCGATCCAATTCTCATGGATCGAGTGTTCACCCATAGGCCAACTTTCGGTCACATTTATTTTTAGCAAATAACATTCGAGAAGGAAGAGAAAGCAGCCCAAAGAAGAAGACGCACAAAGGCCCACAAAGGGAGAAGGCGGCCAAACCATGGTCAAGACACGGTCAAGACACGGTCCACCTTCGGTCAACTAGGAGACCTTGACCAAATCTTATCGGAAATTTGACTAAAATCCATGGGTAATCCAATTATTTGGTAAAGGAAAGGACAAGATTGTAGTTGGCACACGAGGATTTATCGATGTCCGAGACATGGACACCCGCAGGAAACGTTTCAAGACATCAACGGCCAACCAAGATTTTACATGAGAAATACCTGTGCCCTTATCTTCTTTCGGACAACCTAGGAGTGTCTGAAGTTCAAATTTCAAAATGGCACGGACAAATCCCGTGATGACAGGAGATAAGATCAAACCGCGCACACAAAAACCGTCCATCGAGCCATCGGCAAAACTGCCATTTTCATCAGAGGATATTATGGCAACAGCATTTCAAAATGGCACGCGCAGATCCCTCAATATTCAGGATATGGTCAACCTCGGTCAGCCACGCGCGGTCATCCATGGTCAACCGAAGGTCTTCCCCGTGCCATCTTGGTCTCCATTCAAAATCCGCCGCGCATATCTATACTATTTCAAATTCTCAGCTAAAGAGAAATGTATCGGGACCTTCCATTTCAAATTAGTACGAAGAAAATCCCTAGATGTCCAGAACATGGTTAACCGAAGGTCTTCCCCGTGCCATCTTGGTCTCCATTCAAAATCCGCCGCGCATATCTATATTATTTTGGATTCTTAGCTAAAGGGGGATGCATCTGGACCTTAATTTTCAAATTCGCATGCAGAAAATCCCTAGATGGCCGGAACATGGTCAACCGAAGGTCTTCCCCATGCCACCTTGGTCTCCATTCAAAATCCGCCGCGCATATCTCTATTATTTCGGATTCTCAGCTGAAAAAGAATGCATCGGGACCTTCTATTTCAAATTCGCACGCAGAAAGTCCCTAGATGGCCGAGACATGGTCAACCGGAAGTCCACCCTCGGTCAACCACTACTTCCATTCAAATTGTGCTGAGCTTATCCATATTGGTTTGAGTTCCCAGCTTAAGAGAAAGGCATCAGGACCCTTTATTTTAAATTGGCAAGCATCAAATCCATTGATGCCCTAAGCCTAGTCAAACCTTGGTCCATGATGTGCCTTCCTTTGGGGTCGGCGCACTATGGGTTGGGAGAATGCACGCACACGGGGCTCGGATGAACGTCGTGTACGGAAAACGGAAACTCGGGTCGTGCGAATTGTGGGGTTGTGTTGCGGAAGCGTATTGTGATGGAAATAAGGGGTAATGGTCGAGCAAAAAGTGGAATGGCTCGGGTGAATAATGGGATGACTCGGTGTATGCGATTATGGGTGTAATCGGGTAATGGAAGGTTTGAAAGCTCGGGGAATGGAATGGTTAAACTCTTGCGAATTTAGATAGGGGATGGATGAACAATTTGAATACCTGAGCAATCAAGGTATTCTCCTAGGTAGACCTCGCCCGCACTCGGATATGACTCACCGAACGTACGTGCAAAGGGTTGACGGTCTCGGCCGGATGTGACTCACCGGAGAAGTATTCGTCGGAGAGAGCTTCAAACCTTTCGGGAAGAAGGTGCAATGCACAATTTTTACTCTAAAAATTCACTCTATCAAAAATAGTGTAAGTGTTACACTTAAATAGCAAAAACATAAAAATAAAACGACTAAAGATAAGCTAAGAAGTTAAGCTAAGCCTTCGATGATTTGAACGCCTTGGATTAGCTTTGGAAGCCTTCGGTTGACTTTAGGCTTGGTTCAACGGAATTAGCACAGTCGGGTTTAAGCTATGACCGGTGGTGCGCGCGGTTGACCGAGAGGGTGCGTCGGGTGAGCGGAGCTCCAAACTAATGAGAGATTGGCTGAGAGATTGGCTCGAGCCAATCTGGATTCGGGGTTTCTAAAGTCTCCTCGGTGGTCAACTTGTCGTAGCGCACGGTCTGGTTCTTTGATGGCCTGATGATGACTCGAGCGTGTGTGTGGGCACGTCTAAATGGGTCGAGCCGGCGGTCGGGCATGGGCGAGCTTCAAGGGATCCGAGAGTTTGTTGAGCAAATCTGTTGATTGAAGATTCTCTGATGATTCAACAGCTGATCCCTGGATTTGGTGCATGAGAATCCCAAGTGGTTCGCCGGTGGTTCGGAGATCGGTCATGCTCGTGCGTCCGATGAGTGATCTACGGTCATCATGAAGATCTGCTCGTGCTATTCTGAATCTCTTCCTTTCCTTGACCAAGATAACCAAAATACTTAAGGATTTAAGTAAGTTGGCCGATGGGTTTTGGCGAAGGCTTTGAATGGGCCGTAGGTGGGCCGAGGCTTGACCGTGGGTTGGTTAATGATCGGCCATGGCGGTCCTCCGTGGGCTTTCGCTTGAGCGTTGAGTTCTCTTCCTCTTGGGTTGACTTTCCTTCCTCTTCTAAGGCTAAATGCTTGCTGAAAGGAAATCTACTAATCGTGACCGAAAATAGGGCCCATAGTTGAACACTCGATCCAAAGGGTTTGGAACGTGCGTTCATCCATGTCGGTCACGTGTTCCGCTGGGCCGAAACCCTAGTGGACTTTGGCGGGGCCGACGACCAAGGTTATCGCGTGGGGCACCCGTTGGGCGCCGGGTGGGTCTCGGTCATAAGCCTCGGTTGCGTCGTGGGCCGGGCTGCCTGGTGCGCCGCGTTTGCGTACGCTCGGACACGAATCGGTGTGCGCGTCGGGGCCAGGAATGGCCGAGCACCAAGTAACGGAGTGCTTGGGCCGTTCCCGATCATGCTCGGACGGTGTGTCCTGATGTACAATGGGACTCCTCCCCATTGGGCCGAGAGTTTTATGCTAACTTATTTGTTTGTTTTGTAGGAAACATAACCTCGGAGTCACCCACAAGAAAAGCCCAAGACGTCCATCACATGGCTGGACACGAACGTGACCGAACACGCCGGGCCGGACATGGCGGCCCATGAAGCGGGGCGCGCGACCTTGACCGCAAACGCCGCGACCTTGACTGCACACACCAAGTCGGACATGGCGGCCCATGCCGCGGGACGGCCGACCTTGACCGCACATGCCGGGCTGGACACCACGGCGTTCACCTTGACCGCACACGCCGGGCCGGACTTGATGGCCCATGATGCTGGACACAAGACCACGGCGCGCACGATCAACGGATCGACCGGGCCACGTGACGCGGCCCACGCCGAGACCCATTAAGGTCTCAGCCATCTTCAATAAGTGGTCGAGCACCACATTTCCCTTCAGCACTTAGAGACTTAGAGAATGAAGAGGATCAAGCCTAGACATCAAGTGGACGGATTTACAGCCCAAGACCCAGCCGAGGCCGAGGCCCATGCAACACTCAAGGAAGCCCAATGCATCCTTCAAATTCGTCCGTGTCAAATCTTCATGGACAAGATGCCTTAGCTGGAAAATAACAACCAAGAGGATTTGGGGGGATTCGCACGCAAAAATCCCATGATTCTCGGAGATATGTATCACGGCCGAGCGCGCCCGGCAGCGCACCGCACCCGCCAGCGCACCCACGGCGCAGCGCACCGCACCCGCCAGCGCACCGCACCCAACAGCGCACCCACGGCGCAGCGCACCCGAACCACGACGTACCTCCAAAGATCCACGTGCCAAATCATCCTAGACGTCCAATTCAACCGATGGCTTGAGATTACTAGTTCTCTAGATTTTTGTTTTTGTTTTTGTCTATTTAAAGAACATTAGACCTACTTGTTACTTAGCGAATTTTTATAAACACAAGTGCTTTGAGCCTTTTTGATAATTCTCTCAAACGACGTTACTTCTCCGGTGAGTCATATCCGGCCAAGCTTCCGTCAACCCTTGTCGAAATCTCGGTGCGTCATATCCGAGCTTTCTCCAAGGTCTACCGATTTGGATCCTTTGATTGCTCAAGCGTCCAAATTGTCCAACTTCATCTTCATCATCCGATTTCTCCATAACCCGAACCATTCCCAAGCCATCATCAACCTCCCCGATCTTCCGATCATATTCACCATGCCATCTCACAATTTCCATCGTCAAGCTTCCGCAAAACCCCACATTATCGACCATTCCATCGACCTTTCACCAAACGCCCGAGCCAATCTAGCTCGCGTGCACGCCCACCGATCACGACGTACAAAATACCCCGCCGTTGTACATCAATTGGTATCGGAGCAAAAGTTCCTATTTTGCTGCATCGAGTCTCGATTTTTACACATAAAAATCAAAACTTGCACATGATGACACGAAGCGGAGCCGTTGACGGACCCGCCCGCGAGAACGCCACCACGAGCGACCAAACGCTACACTCCGGTCCGCCCGAGCACAACCCTAGCATCCAAGATCAAGTGGCGGATCAAACTCATCAAATGTACGAGCGAATAGCGGCGAATGAACGAATGATGCAAGCCGTCTTGCAAAGGTTGGACGCCTTGACCAACCAACAAGTACCGCCGCCGCCCGCACCACGACCGATCCGAAGACCGGGTGCCGGGAATCACCGAGCCAATCGGCATGACTCGGACGGATTCGATGACGAATTCTACGAGGACCACCATGCGGACCGAGAGGATGAACAAAGACTCCCGAAGGTAAAGATTCCATCCTTTAGTGGTTCCGCAAACGGTGATTTATATCTTGAGTGGGTTGAAAAGATAGATGCAATTTTCAACCTTTATGATTATTCTGAAAAGCTCAAGGTTCAACTAGCTACATTGGAATTCACGGGATATGCCATCCTTTGGTGGAATTGCCACCATGCACAACTTTGGAAAGATAGACAACCCGAAGTCACGACATGGCATACTTTGAAGGCCCACATGCGCACACGATTTTTGCCTAATTATTATAGGCAAGAATTATTTTTGAAACTTCAAGGGTTAAAGCAAGGGGGAAGATCGGTTGAAGAGTATCTCACTGAATTCGAGACCATCCAAATTCGATGTGAGTTAGATTAGCCGCAAGAGCACCTCATAGCTCGGTTCATTAGAGGACTCCAACGAGACATTGGAGATATTGTGGAGTTACAGCCCCATGACTCTTTTGACTCCCTTATTCAAATGACTCTAAGAGTCGAGAGACAAGTCAAACGGAGGGGCAAACTCGCGGACACGAGACCGATCCCGTGCGCACCCGCGTCTTACCGCCCGGCGCCCGCGCACCCGAGCCCGGCCCCGGCCACACCATGGGCCCCTAAGCCAACCGTGCCCATCAAAGCCCAAGTGGCGAGTAGTGAAGGATCTCGGACCCAAGAGATCCGATGTTTCAAGTGTTTGGGCCGAGGCCATATGGCAGCACAATGCCCTAATCGGAGGGTAATGACGATCCTTGAAGGTACTGAGGAGATAGTAAGTGAGGACGAGTCCGTGAGCCCACCCGAGGACACAGCCACACCCGGCGAGGTACCCGGCCCAAGTATACAAGGTCAAGACGAGTGTCGACCGCAAGACAGGACTTGGCTCATGGTCCGTCGGGTCCTCTCCTCCCAACCCCAACCCGAAGCATACCAACGTTAGAACCTCTTCCATAGCCGATGTTTGGTTAAGGAAAGAGTGTGCTCTCTAATCATTGATGGTGGGAGTTGCAGCAACGTAGCTTCCCGAGAGCTAGTGGAGAAGCTATCTTTGCCGACCACCGACCATCCAACACCATACAAGCTCCGATGGATCACGAACAAGGAGGATGTCCGAGTATCCAAGCAAACCCGGGTCGAATTCAAGATTGACCACTACAAGGATTCGGTGCTATGTGATGTTGTGCCGATGAGTGCCACTCATCTCTTGCTTGGAAGACCATGGCAATATGATCGCCATGTAATACACGATGGGCGCGCCAATCATTACACCCTCACGATGAATGGCCGAAGAGTGATTTTGACGCCCATGACCCCGGAGCAAGTGGCCAAGGATGAGGCCATCAAAAGGGAGGCAAGGGTCAACAAGACCTTGCTTGTGAACCAAAAAGGGCTCGATCGATGCATAGCCCGGAGTGACTCGATAGTCATGCTCGTGTACCGAGAGCATGACCGAGGCAAGGAGGCACTCATTTCGGACGTGATCAAGCCCTTGCTCAAGCGGTACCGAGATGTTTTCCCGGAGGAACTCCCCTCGGAGTTGCCTCCATACCGAGGGATAGAACATCAAATTGACTTTCAACCGGAAGCCACCTTGCCCAACCGACCTTATCTGCTCAATCCTGAAGAAAGCAAGGAATTACAATGCCAAGTACAAGAGCTCCTCGAGAAAGGTTACATCAAGGAGTCTTTAAGCCCGTGCGCAGTTCCGGCCCTCCTTGTGCCTAAAAAGGATGGCACGCACCGCATGTGCATCGATAGCCGAGCGGTCAATGACATCACGATCAAGTATCGGTTTCCAATACCTCGGCTTGATGATCTTTTAGATGAACTTAGCAGGGCTAAGCTCTTTTCTCGGATTGATCTCAAGAGCGGATATCACCAAATCCGCATGAAGGAAGGCGACGAATGGAAGACCGCATTCAAAACAAGGTACGGATTGTTTGAATGGTTAGTTATGCCTTTCGGTCTCACGAATGCCCCGAGTACATTCATGAGGCTCATGAACCATGTCCTCTGAGCCTTCCTTGGCAAGTTTATCATCGTTCATTTTGATGATATCCTTGTGTATAGCACGGACATACCGAGCCATTTAGAGCACTTGGAGAAACTCTTCCTCACATTGCGGCAAGCCCGATTATATGGAAATCAAACCAAGTGCGCGTTTGCTCAAGAACGTATTCACTTCCTAGGATTTATATTGTCCAAGCATGGCGTGGAAGTAGATGAAGAAAAGGTTAAAGCCATCCGAGAATGGCCAAACCCGAAGGGAGTCACAGACGTGCGAAGCTTCCACGGATTGGCCAATTTTTACTGACGGTTCATCAAGGGTTTTAGCACCATCATGGCTCCCTTGACCGAACTCACGAAGAAAGGTATGGAATTTAAATGGTCAAAACCATGCCAAGAAAGTTTTGATCATATTAAACGCCGACTTTGTGAAGCACCCATATTAGCCCTCCCGGATTTCAATAAGGCTTTTGAAGTGGAGTGCGATGCATCCGGTACAGACATCGGGGCTGTTCTAATGCAAGAAGGCCGGCCCGTGGCCTATTTTAGCAAAAAACTCAAAGGTGCGACTTTAAATTATTCCACTTATGATAAAGAGTTATATTCGCTTATTAGAGCTATTGCGGTATGGCAACACTACTTATTGCCACGAGAGTTTATTATACACACCGATCACCAAGCTCTAAAATTTATCAAAAGCCAAGGGAAACTCAATCTGAGGCATGCTAAATGGATCGAGTTTTTGGAAAGGTATCCTTACATTATCAAGTATAAAAAAGGGGATACTAATGTTGTGGCCGATGCTTTATCGAGGAGAAGCATATTATTTACCGAGATGCGGGTGAGGTTTTTCGGGTTTGAATGGGTCAAGCAACTCTATAAGGAAGACCCCGATTTTGGTGCTCACTTTGAAGCCGCATCCAAAGGGGAGCTATCGGGCTACCACATTACCGATGGCTACCTCTTACGAGGAGGACGCTTATGTGTCCCTAAAGGGAGCCTACGGGTGTCCCTCATCACCGAGGCACACGGTGGTGGCCTTGCGGGACACTTCGGGGAGAAGAAAACATGGGAGATGCTCAAGGAGCATTTTTATTAGCCACACTTATTCCGGGACGTGCACCACTTCGTACAAAGGTGCATCGTATGCAAAAAGGCCAAAAATCGAACTTTGGCTCAAGGATTATATCAACCATTACCGGTGCCGGACCATCCATGGCTAGCCGTGAGCATGGATTTTGTCGTCGGTCTCCCTCGGACAAGCAACCGCAAGGACTCGGTCATGGTTGTGGTTGATTGACTTTCCAAGATGGCACATTTCATCCCGTGCCATACCACCAATGACGTCACTTACATCGCAGACCTTTTCTTCAAGGAGGTCATTAAGCTACACGGAGTACCACATTCTATTGTCTCCGACCGCGATGGTAAGTTCATAAGTACTTTCTGGAGAACTTTGTGGGCAAGGCTCGGAACCAAGCTTTTATTTAGCACGGCCTTTCACCCACAAACCGATGGGCAAACGGAAGTGGTCAATAGATCACTAGGGGCTTTATTGAGGAGTGTGATCAAGAAGGGAACCACTACATGGGAATCCAAGTTACCCTTCGTGGAGTTTGCCTATAATCGGTGCAAGCGCAACACTATGGGAATGACCCCTTTTGAAGTGGCTTACGGGTTTAACCCCTCAACACCGTCGGATTTATTACCATTACCTACTCGGGAACTAGACAATCCCGATGGACTTAATAACGCCAAAGTAATCCGAAGAATGCACGAGAGGGTCAAGAAAACTATCGAGCGGAAAAATGAGACCTATGCCGCTTTGGCCAATAAGAGAAGGAAGGAGAAACTTTTCCAAGTGGGGGATCATGTTTGGCTCAAGACACGACACTTTAAGCAAAAGCACGCCAAGTTACTTCCAAGGTCCGATGGACCGTTTCGAGTGGCCGAGAAGATTGGTCCAAACGCATACAAAGTGATTCTTCCCGGCGAACCCTATGTGCTAATCACGGCCAATGTACAAGATCTATCCCCTTACTTAGACGATGAAGATCATGATGGGGAACCCGAGCATAGAGATTTGGGGACAAATCCTCAAATACCTCGGGAGGATGACGTACAATGGGACTCCTCCCCATTGGGCCGAGAGTTTTATGCTAACTTAGTTGTTTGTTTTGTAGGAAACATAACGTCGGAGTCACCCACGGAGAACGACCAAGAAAAGCCCAAGACGTCCATCACATGGCTGGACACGAACGTGACCGAACACGCCGGGCCAGACATGGCGGCCCATGACGCGGGGACGGCCGACCTTGACCGCACATGTCGGGCCGGACACCACGGCGTTCACCTTCACCGTACACGCCGGGCTGGACTTGATGGCCCATGACGCCGGACACAAGACCACGGCGCGCACCATCAACGGATTGACGGGGCCACGTGACGCGGCCCATGCCGAGACCCATTAGGGTCTCGGCCATCTTCAATAAGGGGCCGAGCGCCACATTTCCCTTCAGCACTTAGAGACTTAGAGAATGAAGAGGATCAAGCCTAGACATCAAGTGGACGGATTTACAGCCCAAGACCCAGCCGAGGCCGAGGCCCATGCAACACTCAAGGAAGCCCAATGCATCCTTCAAATTCGTCCGTGTCAAATCTTCATGGACAAGATGCCTTAGTTGGAAAATAACAACCAAGAGGATTTGGGAGGATTCGCACGCACAAAATCCCATGATTCTCGGAGATACGTATCACGGCCGAGCGCACCCGAGCACACCCGACAGCGCACCCGCCAGCGCACCGCACCCGCCAGCGTGCCCGACAGCGTGCCCGACAGCGCACCCACGGCGCAGCGCAACCGAACCACGACATACCTCCGAAGATCCACGTGCCAAATCATCCTAGACGTCCAATTCATCCGATGGCTTGAGATTACTAGTTCTCTAGATTTTTGTGTGTGCTCGGGTGCGCTCGGCCATGATACGTATCTCCGAGAATCATGGGATTTTGTGTGTGCAAATCCCCCCAAATCCTCTTGGTTGTTATTTTTCAGCTAAGGTATCTTGTCCATGAAGATTTGACACGGACGAATTTGAAGGATGCATTGGGCTTCTTTGAGTGTTGCATCGGCCTCGGCCTCGGCTAGGTCTTGGGCTGTAAATCCGTCAACTTGATGTCTAGGCTTGATCCTCTTCATTCTCTAAGTTTCTAAGTGCTGAAGGGAAATGTGGTGCTCAGCCACTTATTGAAGATGGCCGAGACCCTAATGGGTCTCGGCGTGGGCCGCGTCACGTGGCCCGGTCGATCCGATGATTGTGCGCGCCGTGGTCTTGTGTCCGGCGTCATGGGCCGCCTCGTCCCGCCCGGCATGTGCGTTCCAGGTGAACGCTGTGGTCGTCGACCCAGTGTGTGCGGTCAAGCTCGTGTGTACCGCGGCATAGGGTGCCATGTCCGGCCCGATGTGTGTGGTCAAGGTCGCGGCGTGTGCGGTCAAGGTCGCGCGCCCCGCGTCATGGGCCGCCATGTCCGGTCCGGCGTGCGTGGCCAAGGTTACGTCCAGCCAACTGATGAACGTCTTGGGCTTTTCTTGGTCGTTCTCCGTGGGTGACTCTGAGGTTATGTTTCCTACAAAACGAACAACTAAGTTAGCATAAACCTCTCAGCCCAATGGGGAGGAGTCCCATTGTACATCATCCTCCCAAGGTATTTGAGGGTTTGTCCCCAAATCTCTATCCTCGGGTTCCCCATCATGATCTTCATCTTCTACATACGGGGATAGATCTTGTACGTTGGCCGTGATTAGCACATCGGGTTCGCCGGGAAGAATTAACTTGTAGGCATTTGGACCAATCTTCTCGGCCACTCAGAACGGTCCCTCGGCCCTTGGAAGTAACTTGGCGTGTTTTTACTTAAAGTGTCGTGTCTTAAGCCAAACACGATCCCCCACTTGGAAAAGTTTCTCCTTCCTTTTCTTATTGGCCGAAGCGACATAGGCTTTGTTCTTCCGCTCAATGGTCTTCTTGACCCTCTCGTGCATGCTTCGGATTACTTCGGCCTTATGAAGCCCATCGGGATTAGCAAGTTCCCGGGTAGGTAATGGTAATAAATCCGAAGGTGTTGAGGGGTTAAACCCGTAAGCCACTTCAAAAGGGGTCATTCCCGTAGTGTTGTGCTTGCACCGATTATAGGTAAATTCCATGAAGGGTAATTTGGATTCCCATGTGGTGGTGCCCTTCTTGATCACACTCCTCAAAAGAGCCCCTAGTGATCTATTGACCACTTCCGTTTGCCCATCAGTTTGTGGGAAAGGCCGTGCTAAATAAAAGCTTGGTTCCGAGCCTAGCCCACAAAGTTCTCCAAAAAGTACTTATAAACTTACCATCGCGGTTAGAGACAATAGAATGTGGTACTCCGTGTAGATTAATGACCTCTTTGAAGAAAAGGTCCGCGATGTAAGTGGCGTCATTGGTGGTATGGCACGGAATGAAATGTGCCATCTTGGAAAATTGATCCACCACAACCATGACCGAGTCCTTGCGGTTGCTTGTCCGAGGGAGACCGACGACGAAATCCATGCTCACGGCTTGCCATGGATGGTCCGGCACCGGTAATGGTTGATATAATCCTTGAGCCAAAGTTCGATTTTTGGCCTTTTTGTATACGATGCACCTTTGTACGAAGTGGTGCACGTCCCGAAATAAATGTGGCCAATAAAAATGCTCTTTGAGCATCTCCCACGTTTTCTTCTCCCCGAAGTGTCCCGCAAGGCCACCACCGTTTGCCTCGGTGATGAGGGACACCCGTAGGCTCCCTTTAGGGACGCATAAACGTCCTCCTCGTGAGAGGTAGCCATCGGTAATATGGTAACCCGATAGCTCCCCTTTGGACGCGGCTTCAAAGTGAGCACCAAAATCTGGGTCTTCTTTATAGAGTTGCTTGACCCATTCAAACCCGAAAAATCTCACCCGCATCTCAGTAAATAATATGCTTCTCCTCGATAAAGCATCGGCCACAACATTAGTACCCCCTTTTTTATACTTGATAATGTAAGGATACCTTTCCAAAAACTCGATCCATTTAGCATGCCTCTGATTGAGTTTCCCTTGGCTTTTGATAAATTTTAGAGCTTGGTGATCGGTATGTATAATAAACTCTCGTGGTAATAAGTAGTGTTGCCATACCGCAATAGCTCTAATAAGCGAATATAACTCTTTATCATAAGTGGAATAATTTAAAGTCGCACCTTTGGGTTTTTTGCTAAAATAGGCCACGGGCCGGCCTTCTTGCATTAGAACCGCCCCGATGCCCGTACCGGATGCATCGCACTCCACTTCAAAAGCCTTATTGAAATCCGGGAGGGCTAATATGGGTGCTTCACAAAGGCGGCGTTTAATATGATCAAAACTTTCTTGGCATGGTTTTGACCACTTAAATTTCGTACCTTTCTTCGTGAGTTCGTTCAAGGGGGCCATGATGGTGCTAAAACCCTTGATGAAGCGTCGGTAAAAATTGGCCAATCCGTGGAAGCTTCGCACGTCCGTGACTCCCTTCGGGTTTGGCCATTCTCGGATGGCTTTAACCTTTTCTTCATCCACTTCCACGCCATTCTTGGACAATATAAATCCAAGGAAGTGGATACGCTCTAGAGCAAACGCGCACTTGGCTTGATTTCCATATAATCGGGCTTGCCACAATGTGATGAAGAGTTGCTCCAAGTGCCCTAAATGGCTCGGTATGTCCGTGCTATACACAAGGATATCATCAAAATAAATGATGATAAACTTGCCAAGGAAGGCTCGGAGGACATGGTTCATGAGCCTCATGAACGTACTCGGGGCATTCGTGAGACCGAAAGGCATAGCTAGCCATTCAAACAATCCATACTTTGTTTTGAATGCGGTCTTCCATTCGTCGCCTTCCTTCATGCGGATTTGGTGATATCCGCTCTTAAGGTCGATTCGAGAAAAGAGCTTAGCCCCACTAAGTTCATCCAAAAGATCATCGAGCCAAGGTATTGGAAACCGGTACTTGATCGTGATGTCATTGACCGCTCGGCTATCGATGCACATACGGTGCGTGCCGTCCTTTTTAGGTACAAGGAGGGCCGGTACCGCGCAAGGGCTTAAGGACTCCTTGATGTAACCTTTCTCGAGGAGCTCTTGTACTTGGCGTTGTAATTCCTTGCTTTCTTCCGGGTTGAGCCGATAAGGGGGTCGGTTGGGCAAGGTGGTTCCCGGTTGAAAGTCAATTTGATGTTCTATCCCTCGGTATGGAGGTAACTCCCAGGGGAGTTCCTCCGGGAAAACATCGCGGTACCGCTCGAGCAAGGGCTTGACCACGTCCGGAATGAGCGCGTCTTCGGCTTGGTCATGCTCTCGGTACACGAGCATGACTATCGGGTCACTCCGGGCGATGCATCGATCGAGCCCTTTCCGGTTCACAAGCATTGTTGACCCTTGCCTCCCTTTTGATGGCCTCATCCTTGGCCACTTGCTCCGGGGTCATGGGCGTCAAAATAACCTTTCGGCCATTCATCACGAGGGTGTAATGATTGGCGCACCCATCGTGTATTACATGGCGATCATATTGCCATGGTCTTCCAAGCAAAAGATGAGTGGCACTCATCGAGACAACATCACATAGCACCGAATCTTTGTAGTGGTCGATCTTGAATTCGACCAGGGTTTGTTTGGATACTCGGACATCCTCCTTGTCCGTGAACCATCGGAGCTTGTATGGTGTCAGGTGGTCGGTGGTTGGCAAGGACAATTTCTCCACTAACTCCCGGGAAGCTACGTTGGTGCAACTCCCACCATCAATGATTAGAGAACATACTCTTTCCTTAACCAAGCATCGGCTATGGAAGAGATTCTCATGTTCGTATGCTTCCGGTTATGGTTGGGTGGAGAGGACCCGTCGGACCATGAGTCAAGTCCCGTCTTGTGGACGACACTCGTCTTGATCATGGGCCAATGGGCCGGGTACCTCTTCGGGTGTGGCCGTGTCTTCGGGTGGGCTCACGGAGTCATCCTCGCTTTCTACCTCCTCGGTACCTTCAAGGATTGTCATTACCCTCCGATTAGGGCATTGTGCTGCCATATGGCCTCGGCCCAAACACTTAAAACATCGGATTTCTCGGGTCCAAGATCCTTCACTACTCGGCTCTTGGGCTTTGATGGGCATTGTCGGCTTAGGGGCCCATGGTGCGGCCGGGGCCGTGGTCGGGTGCGCGGGCCCAAGGCAGTAAGGCACGGGCGCGCGGGGGATCAGTCTCGTGTCCGCGAGTTTGCCCCTCCGTTTGACTTGTCTCTCGACTCTTAAGGCCATTTGAATAAGTGAGTCAAAAGAGTCATGGGGCTGTTACTCCACAATATCTCCAATGTCTCGTTGGAGTCCTCTAATGAAACGAGCTATGAGGTGCTCTAGCGGCTCATCTAACTCACATCGAATTCGGATGGTCTCAAATTCGGTGAGGTATTCTTCAACCGATCTTCCCCCTTGCTTTAACCCTTGAAGTTTCAAAAATAATTCTTGCCTATAATAATCAGGCAAAAACCGTGTGCGCATGTGGGCCTTCAAAGTATCCCATGTCGTGACTTCGGGTTATCTATCTTTCCGAAGTTGTGCACGGTGGCAATTCCACCAAAAGATGGCATATCCCATGAATTCCAATGTAGCTAGTTGAACCTTGAGCTTTTCAGAATAATCATAAAGATTGAAAATTGCATCTACCTTTTCAACCCACTCAAGATATAAATCACTGTTTGCGGTACCACTAAAGGATGGGATGTTTACCTTTGGGAGTCGTCGTTCATCCTCTCGGTCCGCATGGTGGTCCTCGTAGAATTCGTCATCGGATTCGTCCGAGTCATGCCGATGGGCTCGGCGATTCCCGACACCCGGTCTTCGGATCGGTCGTGGTGCGGGCGGCGGCGGCACTTGCTGGTTGGTCAAGGCGTCCAACCTTTGTAAGATGGCTTGCATCATTCGTTCATTCGCCGCTACTCGCTCGTTCAATTGATGAGTTTGATCCGCCACTTGTTCACGGATGCTAGGATTGTGCTCGGGGGGACCAGAGTGGAGCGTTTGGTCGCTCGTGGTGGCGTTGTCTCGGGCGGGTCCGTGAACGGCTCCGCTTAGTGTCATCATGTGCAAGTTTTGATTTTTACGTGTAAAAATCGAGACTCGATGCAGCAAAATAGGAACTTTTGCTATGATACCAAGTTGATGTGCAACGCCGGAGTGGTTTGCACGTCGTGATCGGTGGGTGTGCGCGCGAGATAGATTGGCTCGGGCGTTTGATGAAAGGTGATTGGATGGTCGATAATGTGGGGTTTTGCGGAAGCTTGACGATGGAAATTGTGAGATGGCACGGTGAATATGATCGGAAGATCGGAGAGGTTGATGATGGCTCGGGAATGGTGCGGGTTATGGAGGAATCAGATGGTGATGGTGAAGTCGGGCGATTAGGAAACTTGAGCAATCAAAGGATCCCAATCGGTAGACCTTGGAGAAGACTCGGATATGACGCACCGAGGCTTTGACAATGGTTGACGGAAGCTTGGCCGGATATGACTCACCGGAGAAGTAACGTCGTTTGAGAAAATTATCAAAAAGGCTCAAAGCACTTGTATTGATAAAAATTCGCTAAGTAACAAGTAGGTCTAATGTTCTTTAAATAGACAAAAACAAAAACGAAAATCTAGAGAACTAGTAATCTCAAGCCATCGGATGAATTGGACGTCTAGGATGATTTGGCACGTGGATCCCGGACGAGCGTCGTGGTTCGGGTGCGCTACGTCGTGCGTGCGCTATCGGGCGCGCTGGCGGGTGCAGTGCGCTGCCCGGCGCGCTGGCAGGCGTGCTGTCGGGTGCGCTCGGCCGTGATACGTATCTCCGAGAATCATGGGATTTTGTGAGTGCGAATCCCCCCAAATCCTCTTGGTTGTTATTTTCCAGCTAAGGCATCTTGTCCATGAAGATTTGACACAGACGAATTTGAAGGATGCATTGGGCTTCCTTGAGTGTTGCATGGGCCTCGGCCTCGGCTGGGTCTTGGGCTGTAAATCCGTCCACTTGATGTCTAGGCTTGATCCTCTTCATTCTCTAAGTCTCTAAGTGCTGAAGGGAAATGTGGCGCTCGACCACTTATTGAAGATGGCCAAGACCCTAATTGGTCTCGGCGTGGGCCGTGTCACGTGGCCCGGTCGATCCGATGATGGTGCGCGCCGTGGTCTTGTGTCCGGCGTCATGGGCCGCCTCGTCCGGTCCGGCATGTGCGTTCCAGGTGAACGCTGTGGTCGTCGACCCTGTGTGTGCGGTCAAGCTCGTGTGTCCCGCGGCATGGGCCGCCATGTCCGGCCCGGTGTGTGTGGTCAAGGTCGTGGCGTGTGCGGTCAAGGTCGCGCGCCCCGAGTCATGAGCCGCCATGTCCGGTCCGGCGTGCGTGTCCAAGGTTGCGTCCAGGCAAGTGATGGACGTCTTGGGCTTTTCTTGGTCGTTCTCCGTGGGTGACTCCGACGTTATGTTTCCTACAAAACGAACAACTAAGTTAGCATAAAACTCTCGGCCCAATGGGGAGGAGTCCCATCGTACATCACGGCCTTCATTTGAAAGGCAGAGAGAAATTGAATAAAATTTGTGCTTAGCACCTTCTTCCTAACCGTTGAACCTCTCCACGACGTACCCTTCTCCGGTGAGTAATATCCGGCCAAGAGCGTCACCCCTTGCACGTACGATCGGTGCGTCACATCCGAGTGCGGGTAAGGCCTACCAATTCGAACACTTAGATTGCTCAAGTGTTCAAATTGTCCAGCCACCTTCTAATCAAAACTCTCACGAGTCCATTTCATCCCCTGAGCTTTCAACTTCTCCATTGCCCGATTTCACCTCCGTTTTCCACCATTTGAGCCATTACAATATTTCACCGAGCCATCTCCATTTTCTCTCGAGCATTCCCAATATTTTCCACCAAAAATCGCTTTCGTAACCCAAATCCATAATTCGCACGAGCCATTTTTTCGTTTGCCACACGCAACCCCAATCCGAGCCCCGCATGTGCACATTCTTCCGATCACGGTGCGCCGACCACCCCGGATGGCACATCATCTTGGTATCAGAGCCAAAAAGGTCCCAAGAACCCATTTTTCTTCCTCCCCTACCAAATTTTTCCGCCCACCAAATTTTCCCGCACTCCCACCAATTTTTTCCGCAAGATATCCTTCTAAACCCATTTTCTCTCTCACCCCCCAAAATTTTTCTTTCGAACCCATTTTCTCTCTCCCCACTTTCACTTTTACCTCTGGAAATTTTTATTTTTTTATTTTGATAATATGTATTCACTAGGTTCACCGCATTCAAGATCAAACCGAAGAGCAGAAAGCCATTACTCGGGTTACCTTGAATCGGACTATTATGAATCGATTGATGAACTCAAACTCCTCATGTTAGAGCTTCGTCAAGATATTCACAAGTTCAAACAAAGCTATGTTGTTTCTCTTCGACAAAAAGTGGAAGAAAATGTTGAAGTACAACCCGAACAAGTGGAAGACGTTGTCAGTATTGAGGATAATTACTCCTCCGAAGAATCTGAAAAATCTTGTTCTATCTTGGAGCCCCATCACGAGCCTAACCAAGAAGAAAAGATTGAGAATCTTTCGGGGGCAGCAAGTAATGAAGAAGGAACCTCAATAAAGATAGAGTTCCAACAAGCCGAGATTAATAATCCGATATCTCAAACAACCGTGGACCAACCCTTTGGGCATGTAGATCCACTCTTTATAGCACCCTCTCGTACTTGCATGGAATATACAAAGGAGCATGATTATGTTAATGAAGACAAAGTCCCGGAGGTTGTTCAACATCTCCTCAATCACGTGTTTTCGGAGGCACTTCCCGATGATCTATCCGGAAGAGAAGCCACATCACAAAAGAACGCCCCGGCCAAGACGACAACATTAATTGGCCAGTTCATAGATACATCTCGGGACGTTTTCCCGGAAAGACCTCCCGAGGAACCACCACCATACCCTGGAAGCAAGCAACACATCAGCGTCAAACTGGGGGAGGTTGATGAAGAAAAGATAGATTTGAGGACAAATCCTCAAGTACCCCGGGAGGATGATGTGCAATCGAAGCACATCATGCAACTAGCCCCGATGAGCACGTCCAATTTTCCTAACTTGTGTGCTCATTTTGCAGGAAACTTAACCTCGGTAACATATTCCGAGGCTGATTGGGAGCGGTCAAGAATTGAGCTCGAGTGGCGTCTGAGCAATCCCAGCCACGACGCACCCGGAGCTCCCGACCATGACACCCCCGATGCCCTGATGTGCCTTCAAAAATTGACCGGCGCACCGTGATTGGATTTTGCGCGCACAAAGGGGCTCGGGTGAGGGATGAGTGTGACGCACGAAAAAATGGCTTGGGCAAAATGGGATTTTGGGTTGCGGAAGTGAAGTGGGCTTGATGTGCAACCGGAGCACATCACATACCACATCACGCCCACGGACGTGACCCCGACGAGCACGGGTGATTTTTCTAACTTAGTTGCTCATTTTGCAGGTCTCTTAGCCTGGGAGGATGATGTGCAACAGGAGCACATCATCGATCTAGCGCCGAGGAGCATGGCCAATTTTGCTAATTTGTGTGCTTGTTTTGCAGGGAACTTAGCCTCGGAGAATATGTCCGAGGATAATCGGGATCGGATACTAGTTTTGCTAAGATGGCATCCGAGCGTGTCCGACTACGACGAGCCCGGCGCACCAGGCCATGATACGGCCGAGGCTCGCGACCACAACCCGCCCGACGCCCAACGGGCGCCCCATGATCATGACCCGACGACCCATGGAGACACGGTCGTCGGCTTTGCCGAAGTCCTCTAGGGCTTCGGCCCGTTGGAATAAGTGACCGACATGGGAGAACGCTCGATCCAAATCCCCAAGGATCAAGTGTTCAACCATGGGCCTTATTTTCGATCACACTTAGTTTATTTCTTTTCAGCCAGCAATTAGCCTTAGAAAAGGAAGAGAAGACAGCCCAAGAAGAGGAACACACATTCCATAGGCGAAGGCCCACGAAGGACCACCTCGGCCGATCATTGACCGGCCCATGGTCAAGCCTCGGCCCACTAGAAGACCTTGACAAAATTCCATCGGCCACTTTACTTAAATCTTTAAGTAATCTGGTTATTTGGTCAAGGAAAAGATAAGGTTCGAGTTTGACACGGAATATTCTCAAGATATCCGAAGATTATCCCACCGGGTGCACCCTCTCGGTCAATCATGGTCACCTTCGGTCAAGACGCAAAACCAACCGTGCAAATCTTCATGAACCTAGCCTAAAGTCAACCGGAGGCCTTCCAAAGCAATCCAAGATGTTCAAGTCATCCAAGGGCTTAATTTATCTTTCTTAGCTTTTTATCTTTTGCATTTTTCTATTTAAGTGTAACACTTACACCATTTTCGAGAGAGTGAATTCTTTCTTAGCCTTTTTGATAATTCCCTCAATCAACGTTACTTCTCCGGTGAGTCACATCCGGCCAAGCTTCCGTCAACCCTTGTCAAAACCTCGGTGAGTCATATTCGAGCTTTCTCCAAGGTCTACCGATTTGGATCCTTTGATTGCTCAAGCGTCCAAATCGTCCAACTTCATCTTCATCATCTGATTCCTCCATAACCCGCACCATTCCCGAGCCATCATCAACCTCCCGATGTTCCGATCATATTCACCGTGCCATCTCACAATTTCCATCGTCAAGCTTCCCCAAAACCCCACATTATCGACCATTCCATCGACCGTTCACCAAACGCCCGAGCCAATCTATCTCACGCACACACCCACCGATCACGACGTGCAAACCACATCGGATTGCACATCAGGACATACTGTCCGAACATGATCGGGAATGGCCCAAGCACTCTGTTACTTGGTGCTCGGCCATTCCCGGTCCCGACGCGTACATCGGGCCATGTCCGACCATACCCGGACACGGCGCACCCGGCAACCCGGCCCACGACGCAACCGAGGCTTGTGACCACGACGACCACGACCACGACCACGACCCGACGACCCCGGTCGTCGGCCCCGCCAAAGTCCACTAGGGCTTCGGCCCAGCGGAACACGTGACCGACATGGGTGAACGCACGGTCCAAACCCTTTGGATCGAGTGTTCAACCATGGGCCCTATTTTTTGTCACGCTTAGAAGATTTTCTTTCAACAAGCATTTAGCCTTAGAAGAGGAAGGAAAGCCAGCCCAAGAGGAAGAGAACTCAACGCTCAAGCGAAAGCCCATGGAGAACCGCCACGGCCGATCATTGACCGACCCACGGTCAAGCCTCGGCCCACCTTCGGCCCATTCAAAGACTTAGCCAAATTCCATCGACCAAACTTACTTAATCTTTAAGTATTTTGGTTATTTGGTTAAGGAAAGGAAGAGGATTACATTGGCATGAGCAGATCTTCATGATGACCGTATGACACACTCGGGGTAGGAGGAGGTGTCGGGGAAGATAAGGCAAATGCGAACACAATTGCAATCTGCCGAGAACAGTTGGGTCAGCAGAAAACAGGGGAGAATACTGGACGAGGCAACAGATGGACCCGTGCGTTTGGGCTAATATTTGGTGGACTCAAAATCTAAGGGACGGGCTAGGCTTGGTCCAAAATCCAGAGCAATAGCAAATGTAGAACATAAAATGGCACGGGACTAGTTTCTAATACACAAACAGACAAAACAGGGCTTGGCAGTGCAGTAGGTAGTGAAAGACTTCGGCACAACTTTCAATTCAGAGAGTCTGGGAATGGGAAAATTGGCAGAAATCAATTTCAATGAAAGGGGAAGAGAATTCAAGTGGTTAGAGGCAAAACACATAGGTAGATTAAAATATATGAAGGATGGAAACTATGTGGACAGAACTGCCAGGTTTCAGCAGTCCGGGTAGAGGGCAGTGGAAACAATGAAGGCACAACTTCTAATTGATGAAATCTGGGAGTGACATGCAAAATCAAATATTTCCAGATGTAAATGAGGAACTCACAAACCAAATATCATAACATTAGCACACGGAAAACGCAAGTTGGCACGAGGTGGCTTTTGATGCACAAAATCCACTAGATAAAGAAATAACAACAACAAATAACACCAAACAGCAAAAGACCCGAAACAAATGGGATG
The DNA here is from genome assembly GCA_003255005.1 of Begonia fuchsioides. NCBI lineage: Eukaryota > Viridiplantae > Streptophyta > Magnoliopsida > Cucurbitales > Begoniaceae > Begonia > Begonia fuchsioides. The sequence continues at coordinate 247,805 of QAOC01047831.1, read as the reverse complement.
GAGTGAGGGCTATGGGACTTCCAAGCTTGCCTTAATCCTAATCAAGTGAGGAGGAAGGTTGGAACAAAGGCTTAGTGATCCTAGCTAAATCACCAACACCAAAGACAATCCATAACAAAGGATATTACTCACCTTTGGATGAAAAGCCGTGAGAAAAAGGGAGAGGAGCTTCAAGCTTCTTCTTTTATCCAATCTTTTTCTACCTTACAATAGACGTGGAGGAGGGTTTCATACTCCCTCCAAATTACACAAAAGAAATAAACAAAAATAAAAACCTAAAATTAGGGCAAATGAGTGGCTAATGTAGGTGTTAGGTGGGAAAAGGGCCCCACCATCCACTTGCAAACCACCCAAACCCTAACTCACGTCCAACTACAATGAAAACACAAAGGAACTTGGAAGAATAGAACCTTCCATTAGTTCCAATAAAGTGGGGGTTGGATTGGTTCAAACCGAACCAAAAATCCAACAAGAATGGTTCAAACCGAACCATCCCTTAGGCCAAACTTCAAACCCTAGAATAAATACATTATTACAAGTATCCCAAACAAGAAAATATCTCCAAGGGGACAAGCAAACCTTCATTGCTGGGCCTCACTTGCCAAACTTTGTGGGGCTCTAATACGTGCTCAAGGTTGATGAGGCTTTAGGCAAGGTTTGGTCCATCAATTGTTGGATAGCCCTAGGCCAATCGGCGTTGATCATTTGCATCCTTCTTGGACCAAGGGTTGGGCAGTTCCTTGGGCTGCTAGCTTCTGCTCCAATGGTGTAAAATGATGTAATTGGGCCTTCCTTTCCGTTGGGCCCAAACATGGCCATGGATCGGCCACCATGGGTTGGATGCTCCCGGGCCGCTCCATCTTCTGGATGCCTCTGTAATGGCATTCGTTGGCTGGGTATTTGTTATCCAAATTTTATACTCCGCCACATTCTGGAAACCTTAGGATGTTGGCCACATATTTGTAGAAGCTAGCTTGGCCAAATCAGGTCTGGAAGGTGTTCAAAATAGCCGCACAAACCCCGGAGGTCATCCTGGGCCGAAACCAAAAGTGGTGCTATCATCACCTAGGATGGTTGGATCATCCTTTTCATGTTGGCACCTACAAAATTAGCACATTTGTTAGACAAAATATTGACTCGGCCTTGGCTTAGAAACCCGAGACCAAGTCCATGGTGCTAGAGCCTTCCGCTTCTAGATGTGCTAATCCGTGGCACATCACCGTAGATCACCCAACGGACGCACGAGCATGGCCGATCACCAAACCACCAGCAAACCAAAAGGGATTTTCATGCACCAAATCCATGGAGCAGCTGTTAAATCTTCAGAGGATCTTCAATCAACAGATTTCCTCAACAAACGCGCAGATCCCTTGAAGCTCGCCCGTGCCCGACCGCCGGCTCGGCCCATTTAGACGTGCCCACGCACATACTCGAGTCATCATCGGTCATCAAAGAACCAGACCGTGCGCTGCCTTATGTTGACCACCGAGGAGACTTTAGAAGCCCCAGATCCAGATTGGCTTGAGCCAATCTCTCAATCGCTCGGAGCTCCGCCCACCCGACGCACCCTCTAGGTCAACCTTCGGACACACTCGGTCAACCACCAAACCGACCGTGCCATTCCTAAGTGAACCAAGCCTAAAGTCAACCGAAGGCTTCCAAAGCTAATCCAAGGCATTGAAGACATCAATGGACTTAGCTTAACTTTCTTAGTTTAGTTACTTTACGTTTTTGCTTGTTTAAGTGTAACACTTACACTATTTTCAACAGAGTGAATTTTTAGAGTAAAAATTGTGCATTGCACCTTCTTCCCAAAAGGTTTGAAGCTCTCTCCGACGAATACTTCTCCGGTGAGTCACATCCGGCCGAGACCGTCAACCCTTTGCATGTACGTTCGGTGAGTCATATCCGAGTGCGGGCGAGGTCTACTGAGGAGAATACCTTGATTGCTCAGGTATTCAAATTGTCCATCCATCTAAACCCAAAAACTCTAAAGAGTCCACCCACTCCACCGAGCGATCACCCTTTTTCCATACTTTTCTGATTTCACCCCTTTTTCCATCCACCGAGCCATTCCAGTATTCATCCGAGCCATTCCACTTTCCATACGACCCAAACCCCTTATTTCCATCACAAAACGCTTCCACAACACAACCTCACAATTCCCGTGTGCGCGCATTCTCCCAACCCACGGTGCGCCGACCCCCAAGGAAGGCACATCAGGGCTGTAAATGATGGTGTTCGGAAGGGAAATTATGGGAATGGCTCGGATGAAATGAGGGATGCCTCGGGTAGCCGAATGGAAGGAAAATCGGAAAAATGGGAGGAGTGATAGCTCGGTGGGGTGGGCGGACTCTATTGAAGAGTGTATGTTTTTTTTAAGATGGATGGACAATTCAAACACTTGAGCAATCTAAGTGTTCGAAATAGTAGACCTTACCCGCACTCGGATGTGACTCACCGATTGGGCGTGCAAGGCTTGACGCTCTTGGCCGGATATTACTCACTGGAGAAGGGTACATCGTGGAGAGCTTCAACGGTTAGGAAGAAGGTGCTAAGCACAAATTTTATTCAATTTCTCTCTACCTTCTAAGTGAAGGTCGATACACTTAAATAAACTTAAAAATAAAAACTAAAGATAAATGAAAAAGAAATAAACTAAGCCCTTGGATGAGACGAACATCTTGGATCGCTCAGGAGAAGTTCTTCTTTGACTTTGGGAAGACCAATGACGCTCCTTTTTGGCTGAAGGCTCGATCCATTAGAGATATGCTCGGCTGAATTTGAAAAGTGACCTTTGTGGACCACGGTTTGACGTAGCTTCGGGCATCAATGGATTTGATGCGTGCAAATTTAAAATTAAGGGTCCTGATGTCTTTCTCTTAAGATGGGAACTCGAACCAATATGGATAAGCTCGACAAAATTTGAATGGAAGTAGTGGTTGACCGAGGGTGGACTTCTGGTTGACCATGTTCCGGGCATCACGGGATTTGATGCGTGCCAATTTAAAATAGATGGTCCCGATGCCTTCCTCTTCAGCTAAAAATCCAAACCAATATGGATATGCACGGCTGAATTTGAATGGAGACCAAGGTGGCACGGGGAAGACCTTCGGTTGACCATGTTCCGACCATCTAGGGATTTGCTTCGTGCGAATTTAAAATGGAAGGTTTAGATGCATCCCTCTTCAGCTAAGAATCTGAAATCATACAGATATGCACGGCGGATTTTGAATGGAGACCAAGGTGGCACAGGGAAGACCTTTGGTTGACCATGTTCCGGACATCTAGGGATTTTCTCCGTGCGAATTTGAAATGTAAGGTCCCGATGCATCCCTCCTTAGCTGAGAATCCGAAATAATATAGATATGCGCGACATATTTTTAATGGTTGACCAAGATGGCACAGGGAAGACCTTCGGTTGACCATGTTGTTGCCATAATATCCTTTGATGAATATGGCAGCTTTGGCATGGATTATTTTGATGAAAATCCCTCTTGTTTTGCCGATGGCTCGATGGACGATTTTTGTGTGCGCGGTTTGATCTTATCTCCTATCATCACGGGATTTGTCCGTGCCATTTTCAAATTTTAACTTCAGACACTCCTAGGTTGTCCGAAAGAAGATAGGGCACGGGTATTTCTCATGTAAAATCTTGGTTGGCCGTTGATGTCTTGAAGTGTCTCCCGCAGGTGTCCATGTCTCGGACATCGATAAATCCTTGTGTGCCAACTCCAATTTTGTCCTTTCCTTGACAAAATAATTGGATTACCCACGGATTTAAGTCAAGTTTTCGATAAGATTTTGTCAAGGTCTCCTATTTGACCGAAGGTGGACCGTGTCTTGACCGTGTCTTGACCATGTCTTGACCGTGTCTTGACCATAGTTCACCGCCTTCACCCTTTGTGGGCCTTTGTGCGTCTTCTTCTTTGGGCTGCTTTCTCTTCCTTCTCCAATGTTATTTGCTGAAAATAAATAAAAATAAATGTGACCGAAAGTTGGCTCTGATGTGCAATCGGAGCACATCATGGACAAAGCCACGACGATGGTCGTCGGCCTTGCCGAAGTCCTCTAAGACTTCGGCCCGATGAAATAAGTGACCGGCATGGTCACATTTGTTTTTATTTATTTTCAGCAAATAACTTTGGAGAAGGAAGAAAGTAGCCCAAAGAAGAAGACGCACAAAGGACCACAAAAGGAGAAGGCGGCCAAACCATGGTGAAGACACGGTCAAGACACGGTCAAGACACGGTCAAGACATGGACAAGACACGGTCAAGACACGGTCAAGACATGGTCAAGACACGGTCAAGACACGGTCAAGACACGCTTCAAGACATCAACGGCCAACCAATATTTTACATGAGAAATACCCGTGCCCTTATCTTCTTTCGGACAACCTAGGAGTGTCGGAAGTTACAATTTCAAAATGGCACGGACAAATCCCGTGATGACAGGAAATAAGAGCAAACCGCGCACACAAAAACTGTCCATCGAGCCACCGGAAAAACAAGAGGCATTTTCATCCAAATGATCCGTGCTAAAGCTGCCATATTCATCATAGGATCTTCTGGAAACAGAATTTCAAATTGGCACGCGCGGATCCCTCAATATCCGAGATATGGTCAACCCCGGTCAGCCACGGGCGCTCATTTTTGGTCAACGAAGGTCTTCCCCGTGCCATCTTGGTCTCCATTCAAAATCCGCCGCGCATATCTATATTATTTCGGATTCTTAGCTAAAGGGGGATGCATCTGGACCTTAAGTTTCAAATTCGCACGCATCAAATCCCGTGATGCCCGGAACATGGTCAACCGAAGGTCTTCCCCGTGCCACCTTGGCCTCCATTCAAAATCCGCCGCGCATATCTATAATATTTCGGATTCTCAGCTAAAGGGGGATGCATCTGGACCTTAATTTTCAAATTCGCACGCATCAAATCCCGTGATGCCCGGAACATGGTCAACCGAAGGTCTTCCCCGTGCCACCTTGGCCTCCATTCAAAATCCGCCGCGCATATCTATAATATTTCGGATTCTCAGCTAAAGGGGGATGCATCTGGACCTTAATTTTCAAATTCGCACGCATCAAATCCCGTGATGCCCGGAACATGGTCAACCGAAGGTCTTCCCCGTGCCACCTTGGCCTCCATTCAAAATCCGCCGCGCATATCTATAATATTTCGGATTCTCAGCTAAAGGGGGATGCATCTGGACCATCTATTTCAAATTGGCACGCATAAAATCCCGTGATGCCCGGAACATGGTCAACCGAAGGTCTTCCCCGTGCCACCTTGGTCTCCATTCAAATTCAGCCGTGCATATCCATATTCGTTCGGATTTTTAGCTGAAGAGGAAGGCATCGGGACCATCTATTTCAAATTGGCACGCATCAAATCCCGTGATGCTCGGAACATGGTCAAACCGTGGTCCACAACGGTCACTTTTCAAATTCAACCGAGCATATCTCTAATGGATCAAGCCTTCAGCCAAAAAGGAGCGTCATTGGTCTTCCCAAAGTCAAAGAAGATCTTCTCCTAAGCGATCCAAGACGTTCGTCTCATCCAAGGGCTTAGTTTATTTCTTTTTCATTTATCTTTAGTTTTTATTTTTAAGTTTATTTAAGTGTATCGACCTTCACTTAGAAGGCAGAGAGAAATTGAATAAAATTTGTGCTTAGCACCTTCTTCCCAACGGTTGAAGCTCTTTCCGACGTTTCCCCTCCGGTGAGTAATATCCGGCCGAGTGCGTCACCCCTCGAGAGTGTGATCGGTGAGTCATATCCGAACACTTCCGAGGTCTACTAATCCGAACACTTTGATTGCTCAAGTGTTCAGATTATTCGACCTTTCCCTTCATCTCAACCTTCTCGAAAACCCATTTCCATCCCCGAGCTATCAACCCCCTCCACAAGCCGATTCCGGTCCATATCTTCCCCTCCGAGCCACCCTCATATTTAACCGAGCCATTTCCATATTCTTACCTTCAATCTCCACCATATACAGCCCACTTCACTTCCGCAACCCAAACCCCTATTTCGCACACACCCATTTTTCGACCGCCGCACACTATCTCTTACCCGAGCCACGTGTGCGCGCAAAATCCGATCACGGTGCGCCGGTCAATTTTGGACGGCACATCATTTTGGTATCAGAGCTAAAAAATCCTTGTTTTAGCCAAAAATCTTTTTTTTTCTCTCTCTCCCCACTTTCACTTTTTGCCTATGCATATTTTATTTTTATTTTGACAATATGTATTCACTAGTTTCACCGCATTCAAGATCCAACCGAAGAGCAAAAAGCCATTACTCGGATTACCTTGAATCGGACTATGATGAATCAATGGATGAATTCAAACTCCTCTTGTTGGAGCTTCGTCAAGATATGCACAAGTTACAACAAAGCTATGTTGTTTCTCGTCGACAAAAAGTGAAAGAAAATGTTGAAGTACAAACCGAACAAGTGGAAGACGTTGTCGGTATTGAGGATAATTACTCCTCCGAGGAATCTGAAAAATCTTTTTCTATCTTGGAGCCCCATCACGAGCCTCACCAAGAAGAAAAGATTGAGAATCTTTCGGGGGCAGCAAGTAATGAAGAAGGAACCTCAATAAAGATAGAGTTCCAACAAGCCGAGATTAAAGAAGCCGAGGCCGAGAGGGCGTTACTCATGGACCAAAAGGGGCTGGCCCGCACCAATCACGAAGGTAAACCCATTATCATGCTCTCGGTGAAGGAGCATGATAATGACAATAAAGACCAAGTCCCGGAGATGTTTCAACATCTCCCCGATCAAGTGTTACCGGAGGAGCTTACCGACGATCTACCACCCTTCCGTGGGATCGAGCATCACATTATCCTCCAACCGGGAACCACATCAACAAACCAAACTCCATACCAAATCTTTCCGGAGGAAAGTATGGAGTTACAAGGGCAAGTGTCAAAAGCCGAGGCCAAAAAGAAGAATGCCACAACCAAGAAGACACCATTGATGGTCCGGTCATTTGACTCTTGTCGGTGCGTATTCCCGGAAAGACCTCCCGAAGAGCCACCACCCTACATGATCGGGCACCTCATTGACCTCCAACCCGGGGAGGTTGATGAAAAGGAGATAGATTTGGGGACAAATCCTCAAGTACCCCGGGGGCATGATGTGCAATCGGAGCACATCATGGACAAAGCCCCGACGATGGTCGTCGGCCTTGCCGAAGTCCTCTAAGACTTCGGCCCGATGAAATAAGTGACCGGCATGGTCACATTTGTTTTTATTTATTTTCAGCAAATAACTTTGGAGAAGGAAGAAAGTAGCCCAAAGAAGAAGACGCACAAAGGCCCACAAAGGGAGAAGGCGGCCAAACCATGGTCAAGACACGGTCAAGCCACGGTCAAGACACGGTCAAGACACGGTCAAGACACGGTCAAGACACGGTCAAGACACGGTCAAGACACGGTCAAGACACGGTCAAGACACGGTCAAGACATGGTCAAGACACGGTCAAGACACGGTCAAGACATGGTCAAGACACGGTCAAGACACGGTCAAGACATGGTCAAGACACGCTTCAAGACATCAACGGCCAACCAATATTTTACATGAGAAATACCCGTGCCCTTATCTTCTTTCGGACAACCTAGGAGTGTCGGAAGTTACAATTTCAAAATGGCACGGACAAATCCCGTGATGACAGGAGATAAGATCAAACCGCGCACACAAAAACCGTCCATCGAGCCACCGGAAAAACAAGAGGGATTTTCATCCAAATGATCCGTGCTAAAGCTGCCATATTCATCATAGGATCTTCTGGAAACAGAATTTCAAATTGGCACGCGCGGATCCCTCAATATCCGAGATATGGTCAACCCCGGTCAGCCACGGGCGCTCATTTTTGGTCAACGAAGGTCTTCCCCGTGCCATCTTGGTCTCCATTCAAAATCCGCCGCGCATATCTATATTATTTCGGATTATTAGCTAAAGGGGGATGCATCTGGACCTTAAGTTTCAAATTAGCACGCATCAAATCCCGTGATGCCCGGAACATGATCAACCGAAGGTCTTCCCCGTGCCACCTTGACCTCCATTCAAATTTCGCCGCTCATATCTATATTATTTCGGATTCTCAGCTAAAGGGGGATGCATCTGGACAATCTATTTCAAATTGGCACGCATAAAATCCCGTGATGCCCGGAACATGGTCAACCGAAGGTCTTCCCCGTGCCACCTTGGTCTCCATTCAAATTCAGCCGTGCATATCCATATTCGTTCGGATTTTTAGATGAAGAGGAAGGCATCGGGACCATCTATTTCAAATTGGCACGCATAAAATCCCGTGATGCTCGGAACATGGTCAAACCGTGGTCCACAACGGTCACTTTTCAAATTCAACCGAGCATATCTCTAATGGATCAAGCCTTCAGCCAAAAAGGAGCGTCATTGGTCTTCCCAAAGTCAAAGAAGATCTTCTCCTAAGCGATCCAAGACGTTCGTCTCATCCAAGGGCTTAGTTTATTTCTTTTTCATTTATCTTTAGTTTTTACTTTTTAAGTTTATTTAAGTGTATCGACCTTCACTTAGAAGGCAGAGAGAAATTGAATAAAATTTGTGCTTAGCACCTTCTTCCTAACCGTTGAAGCTCTCCACGACGTACCCTTCTCCGGTGAGTAATATCCGGCCAAGAGCGTCAAGCCTTGCACGCCCGATCGGTGAGTCACATCCGAGTGCGGGTAAGGTCTACCAATTCGAACACTTAGATTGCTCAAGTGTTTCAAATTGTCCAGCCATTTTAAACCCCTTTACACTCTTCAATAGAGTCCGCCCACCCCACCGAGCTTTCATCCCTTTTTCCTTCACATACCCTTTTTCCATATTTTTGGCCACCCGAGCCATCCCTCATTTCATTCGAGCCATCTCCATAAATTCCCCTCCAATTACCTTCATTTTCATCCCACCATACTTCCGCAACCCAAATTCCCCTTTCGCCCGAGCCATTTTTCACGTGCGCCGCACTCACCATCACCCGAACTCCTTTGTGCACGCATAATCCGATCACGGTGCGCCAGTCAATTTTTGACGGCACATCAGGCTCATGGGTGAACACTCGATCAATGAGAATTGGATCGGGCGTTCCCTCGTGTTGGTCACTTATTTCCATGGGCCGAAATCCTAGAGGACTTCGGCAAGGCAGACGATCGAGTCTTCTCTGGTCGTCAGATCGTGGTCGTGGGGTTGGGCATGATGTGCCTGATGTACAATGGGACTCCTCCGCATTGGGCCGAGAGTTTTATGCTAACTTAGTTGTTTGTTTTGTAGGAAACATAACCTCAGAGTCACCCACGGAGAACGACCAAGAAAAGCCCAAGACGTCCATCACGTGGCTGGACATGAGTTTGACCACACACGCCGGGCCGGACATGGCGGCCCAAGACGCGGGGCGCGCGACCTTGACCGCACATGCCGCGACCTTGACCGCACATACCGGGCCGGACATGGCGGCCCATGCCGCGGGACACACTAGCTTGACCGCACACACCGGGCCGACGACCACGGCGTTCACCTGGAACGCACACAACCGGCCGGACAAGGCGGCCCATGACGCCGAACACAAGACCACGGCGCGCACCATCATTGGATCTACCGGGCCATGTGACGCGGCCCACGCCGAGACCCATTAGGGTCTCGGCCATCTTTAATAAGTGGCCGAGCGCCACATTTCCCTTCAGCACTTAGAGACTTAGGGAATGAAGATGATCAAGCCTAGACATCAAGTGGACGGATTTACAGCCCAAGACCCAGCCGAGGCCGAGACCCATGCAACATTCAAGGAAGCCCAATGCATCCTTCAAATTCGTCCATGTGAAATCTTCATGGAAAAGATGCCTTAGTTGGAAAATAACAACCAAGAGGATTTGGGGGATTCCCACGCACAAAATCCCATGAATCTCGGAGATACGTATGACGGTTAGCGCACCCGCCAGCGTGCCCGACAGCGCACCCACGGCGCAGCGTACCTGAACCACGATGCACCTCCAAAGATCCACGTGCCAAATCATCCTAGACGTCCAATTCATCCGATGGCTTGAGATTACTAGTTCTCTAGATTTTTGTTTTTGTTTTTGTCTATTTAAAGAACATTAGACCTACTTGTTACCAAGCAAATTTTTATCAATACAAGTGCTTTGAGCCTTTTTGATAATTCTCTCAAACGACGTTGCTTCTCCGGTGAGTCATATCCGGCCAAGCTTCCGTCAACCCTTGTTGAAACCTCGGTGAGTCATATCCGAGCTTTCTCCAAGGTCTACCGATTTGGATCCTTTGATTGCTCAAGCGTCCAAATCGTCCAACTTCATTTTCATCATCCGATTCCTCCATAACCCGCACCATTCCCGAGACATCATCAACCTCCCCGATCTTCCGATCATATTCACCGTGCCATCTCGCTCATTCCACTGTCTAGCTTCCGCAAACCACCATATTATCGACCATTCCACCGACCTTTCACCAAACGCCCCTAGCCAATCTATCTCGCGCGGACACCCACCGATCACGAGGTGCAAACCACCTCGGCGTTGCACATCAACTTGGTATCAGAGCAAAAGTTCCTATTTTGCTGCATCGAGTCTCGATTTTTACACGTAAAAATCAAAACTTGCACATGATGACACGAAGCGGAGCCGTTCACGGACCCGCCCGTGACAACGCCACTGAGAGCGACCAAATGCTCCACTCCGGTCCGCCCAAGCACAATCCTATCATCCATGAACAAGTGGCGGATCAAACTCATCAATTGAACGAGCGAGTAGCGGCGAATGAACGAATGATGCAAGCCCTCTTACAAAGGTTGGACGCCTTGACCAACAAGCAAGTGCCGCCGCCGCCCGCACCACGACCGATCAGAAGACCGGGTGCCGGGAATCGTCGAGCCCATCGGCATGACTCGGATGAATCCAATGACGAATTCTACGAGGACCACCATGAGGACCGAGAGGATGAACGACGACTCCCGAAGGTAAACATCCCATCCTTTAGTGGTACCGAAAACGGTGATTTATATCTTGAGTCAGTTGAAAAGGTAGATGCAATTTTCAACCTTTATGATTATTCCGAAAAGCTCAAGGTTCTATTAGCAACCTTGGAATTCACGGGATACGCCGTACTTTGGTGGAATTGCCACCGTGCTCAACTTCGGAAAGATAGACAACCCGAAGTCACTACATGGGACACTTTGAAGGCCCACATGCGCACACGGTTTTTGCCTAATTACTATCGGCAAGAATTATTTTTGAAACTTCAAGGGTTAAAGAAAGGGGGAAGATCGGTTGAAGAGTATCTCACCGAATTCGAGACCATCTGAATTCGATGTGAGTTAGATGAGCCGCAAAAGCACCTCATAGCTCGTTTCATTAGAGGACTCCAACGAGACATTGGAGATATATGGAGTTATAGCCCCATGACTCTTTTGACTCACTTATTCAAATGGCCTTAAGAGTCGAGAGACAAGTCAAATGGAGGGGCAAACTCGCGGAAACGAGACCGATCCCGTGCGCGCCCATGCCTTATTGCCCGGCGCCCACACACCCTAAGCCGACCGTGCCCATCAAAGCCCAAGAGCCGAGTAGTGAAGGATCTCAGACCCGAGAGATCCGATGTTTTAAGTGTTTGTGCCGAGGCCACATGGCAGCACAATGCCCTAATCGGAGGGTGATGACAATCCTTGAAGGTACCGAGGAGGTAGTAAGCGAGGATGAGTCCGTAAGCCCACCTGAGGACACGACCACACCCGGCGAGGCCCCCGGCCCATTGGCCCATGATCAAGACGAGTGTCGTCCACAAGACGGGACTTGGCTCATGGTCCGACGGGTCCTCTCCACCCAACCACAACCAGAAGCATACCAACGTGAGAACCTCTTCCATAGCCGATGCTTGGTTAAGGAAAGAGTGTGTTCTCTAATCATTGATGGTGGGAGTTGCACCAATGTAGCTTCCCGAGAGCTAGTGGAGAAGCTATCCTTACCGATTACCGACCACCCGACACCACACAAACTCCGATGGATCACAGACAAGGAGGATGTCTGGGTATCCAAGCAAACCCGTGTCGAATTAAAGATTGACCACTACAAGGATTCGATGATATGTGATGTTGTCCCGATGAGTGCCACTCATCTTTTGCTCGGAAGACCATGGCAATATGATCGTCATGTAATACACGATGGGCGTACGAACCATTACACTCTCACGATGAATGGCCGAAAGGTGATTTTGACGCCCATGACACCGGAACAAGTAGTTAAAGATGGAGCCGAGAGAAGAGAGGCGACGGTCAAGACCAACTTCTTAATGGGCCAAAGGGAATTAACGCATACCATCGGACCACGAGGCTAAAAAATCATGCTCTTACAACGAGAGCATGATAACAAGGATAAAGAGTTTACTTTCGAAGTATTTCAACCCTCCTTTGATCGCAATCAAGACAAGGATTTCCAAATCCCGGCGACCACCAACCGTAGGCAAAAAGAGAAAACTTTTCGCCACAATTTTCAAGCGGGAGATTTAGTTTGGCTAAAACTACGAAATTAGAATTACAAGCGAGCCAAATTACTCCCATGGGACGAAGGACCTTTCCGAGTGACCGAGAGACTCAATTCGAGAAAATGCAAACTCGCACTTCCGGGAAAGTTTGGTGTAACAATCACGGTGAACGTACAAGATCTATCCCCGTATGTAGACGATGAAGATCATGATGGGGAACCCGAGGATAGAGATTTGGGGACAAATCCTCAAATACCTCGGGAGGATGATGTACAATGGGACTACTCCCAATTGGGCCGAGAGTTTTATGCTAACTTAGTTGTTTGTTTTGTAGGAAACATAACCTCGGAGTCACCCACGGAGAACGACCAAGAAAAGCCCAAGACGTCCATCACATGGCTGGACACGAGCTTGACCACACACGCCGGGCCAGACATGGCGGCCCATGACGCGGGGCGCGCGACCTTGATCGCACACGCCGCGACCTTGACCGCACACGCCGCGACGAACATGGCGACCCTGATGTGCAACGCCTGGGTGGTTTGCACGTCGTGATCGGTGGGTGTGCGTGCGAGATAGATTGGCTCAGGCGTTTGATGAAAGGTAATTGGGATGGTCGATAATGTGGGGTTTTGCGGAAGCTTGACGATGGAAATTGTGAGATGGCACGGTGAATATGATCAGAAGGTCGGAGAGGTTGATGATGGCTCGGGAATGGTGCGGAAACTTGAGCAATCAAAGGATCCCAATCGGTAGACCTTGGAGAAGACTTGGATATGACGCATCGAGGCTTCGACAAGGGTTGACGGAAGCTTGGCCGGATATGACTCACCGAAGAAGTAACGTCATTTTAGGGAATTATCAAAAAGGCTAAAAGCACTTATATTGATAAAAATTCACTCCGTAACAAGTAGGTCTAATGTTCTTTAAATAGACAAAAACAAAAACGAAAATCTAGAGAACTAGTAATCTCAAGCCATCGGATGAATTGGACTTCTAGGATGATTTGGCAAGTGGATCTTCGGAGGTGCGTCGTGGTTCAGGTGCGCTGCGCCGTGGGTGCGCTGTCAGGCGCGCTGGCGGGTGCGCTCTGCCGTGATACGTATCTCCGAGAATCATGGGATTTTGTGCGTGCGAATCCCCCCAAATCCTCTTGGTTGTTATTTTCCAGCTAAGGCATCTTGTCCATGAAGATTTGACATGGACGAATTTGAAGGATGCATTGCTTCCTTGAATGTTGCATGGGCCTCTGCCTCGGCTGGGTCTTGGGCTGTAAATCCGTCCACTTGATGTCTAGGCTTGATCCTCTTCATTATCTAAGTCTCTAAGTGCTGAAGGGAAATGTGGCGTTTGACCACTTATTGAAGATGGCCGAGACCCTAATGGGTCTCGGCGTGGGCCGCGTCACGTGGCCCGCATAGATCCAATGATGGTGCGTGTTGTGGTCTTGTTTCCGGCGTCATGGGCCGCCTCGTCCGGCCCGGCATGTGCATTCCAGGTGAACATTGTGGTAGTCGGCCCGGAGTGTGCGGTCATGCTCGTGTGTCCCGCGGCATGGGCCGCCATGTCCGGCCCGGTGTGTGCGGTCAAGGTCATGGCGTGTGCGGTCAAGGTTGCGCGCCCCGCGTCATGGGCCGCCATGTCCGGTCCGGCGTGCATGGCCAAGGTTGCGTCCAGCCATGTGATGGACGTCTTGGGCTTTTCTTGGTCGTTCTCCGTGGGTGACTCCGAGGTTATGTTTCCTACAAAACGAACAACTAAGTTAGCATAAAACTCTCGGCCCAATGGAGTGGAGTACCATTGTACATCAGGCAGGTCTCCCAAAGGTGACACAGCCAGGTCTCCCGGCCACGACAAACCCAGCGCCAAACCCCACGACCACGACCCGACGACCAGCGAAGAATCGGTCGTCGACCTTGCCGAAATTCTCTAGGATTTATGCCCAAGGAAATAAGTGACCAATATGAGAGAATGCTTGACCAAATTCCCATGGATCGAGTGCTCACCCATGGGCCAACTTTCGGTCACATTTATGTTTATTTATTTTTATCAGCAAATAATGTTAGAGAAGGAAGAGAAAGTAGCCCAAAGAAGAAGAACGCACAACCCATCGTTGAAGGCCCACAAAGGACTGCCGCGGCCGAACTATGGTCAAGCCATGGTCTACCTTCGGCCAACTAGGAGACCTTGACCAAATCCCGTCGACCACTTTACTTAAATCCTTAAGTAATCAGATTATTTGGCCAAGGAAAGGACAAGGTTAAAATTAGCACACAATGATTTATCGGTGTCCGAAGCATGGACACCCGCGCTGCACGCTTCAAGACATCAACCAACCGAGGCTTACATCAGAATTACCCGTGCCCATACCTTATTTTGGACCAACTAGAAGCGCCTGAAGTCACATTTTCAAAATGGCATGGACATATCCCTAGATGTCCTGAGAGGGGTTCAACCAACTGCATTTTGAAACCGCCCGCGCGCGCCCATAAGCTGTTCATGGAACCACCGATGGAACACCAGGGATTTTCATTCAAAAGAGACCACGTTCAAGCTGCCTAAATCATCAGAGGAGAATCTGACAACAGCATTTCAAAATGGCCCGCGCGAATCCCCCGATGTCTGAGATAGGGTCAAATTCGGGTTGCCATTTGGAATCAGCCGCGCGCACCCCCGAGCCATCGGTTGAAATTGAAAGATCAGTGTCCAAATTAAGCCATGAATCTCCTCACTCGGTCAGACTAGGTTCATCCAAGAGCTTAAATTCAAAATGGCTCATGCGGATCCCTTGATGTTTGAGATAAAGTCAACCCCGGGTCACCATTTTGAACATACCGCGCGCGCTCCTGGACTATCGGCAACAACCGATGACCTTCATTCAAAAATGGTCCGCGCGCGCCTTCATCTGGACAACCTAAGGCCTTCCAGGGGCTCCATTTCAATTGGCTCAAGCAAATCCAGCAATGCAAGGAGGAAGGTCAACCCCGGTTGACATTTTGAATGAGCCGCGCTCGCTCACGAACCATCGTCGGTCAACCGACGATTCAAATTCAAATGAGACCACGCACGCCAACACTCATGTCAACCAAAGGTCAACCGAAGACTTTATTCAAAAATGGCCCCAATAAATCCCACAATATTCTTATCATTGTCAACTCGGTCGCCATTTTGAATAAGCCCGCGCACACTCACGAGCCATTGACGGTCATTCGAGGAACCAGACCATGTGCCACTTTATTCTGACCACCGAGAGTATTTTAGAAGCTCCTTATCCAAATTGGCTCGAGCCAATCCTTCATTGTTCGGAGTTTATCCCACCATGTGCAACCTCTCAATCAACAACGGGTCTCCCTCGGTCAAGAACGGTCTTCTTTCAAATTCAGCCGCTCATATCTTTAATGGATCGAGCCTTCAGTCAAAGAGGAGCGTCCTTGGTCTTCCTAAAGTCAAAGAATATCTTCCCGAAGCTAATCCTACGTGTTCATGTAATCTAAGGGCCTAAAATGTCTTTCCTCTCTTTTCACGTTTTTAGCATTTAAGTGTATCGGCCTCACACTTTAGAGGCAGAGAGAATTTTAATG
This sequence comes from Begonia fuchsioides, assembly GCA_003255005.1. Taxonomy (NCBI): domain Eukaryota; kingdom Viridiplantae; phylum Streptophyta; class Magnoliopsida; order Cucurbitales; family Begoniaceae; genus Begonia; species Begonia fuchsioides. Next base: position 231,705 of record QAOC01047831.1, on the reverse strand, counting down.
AAATTGTGCACTGCACCTTCTTCCCGAAAGAATTGAAGCTCTTTCCGATGTACCCTTCTACGGTGAGTCATATCCGGCCAAGAGAGTCACCCCTTACATGCACAATCGGTGAGTCATATCCGAGTGCGGGCGAGGCCTACCAATCGGACACTTTGATTGCTCAAGTGTCCGACTTGTTCGATCATCTTAACCTAAAAACTCTCAAGAGTCCATATCCTCCCACGAGCGATCACTTTTTTCTCATCGTCCGATTTTTCCCATCCTCCGATCACTCGAGCCACTCCATTATTCTGCCGAGCCAATTGTCATTCCATTCAACCATTCCCCATTATTCCCATTCCATTTCAACCTCACATCATAAATCTCCCATTTGCCCGAGCCATTTTCCCGTGTGCCTCACTCACCCCCAATCTGAGCCCCGCGTGCGCGCACTAGTCCGACCACGGTGTGCCGACCCTTCTGGACGACACATCATGGCCAAACCCTCCCGGCCACAAAATGCCTGGCACGCCCAGCCGTGATACGCCCGGCTCTCCCGGCCATGACACGCTCGGCGCCCACCCCTACGACCTGATGTACAATCAAAGTACATCGCCCCCATGACTGGACATGGGTTTACTAACATGGTTGCTAATGTTGCAGGAAGAACACCTTCCGAGGCTGATTGGGAGCAACCAAAGGGTGAACCCAATTGGTGTCTGAGCACCCCCGACCACAACAAGCCTGACACGCTTGGCCAGAACACGCCCGGACCACCCAGCCACGACGACACCAATCCCCACGACCATGACCCGACGACTTACCAAGGATCGATCGTCAGCTTTACCTAGATCCTCTAGGATTTTGGCCCAATTGAATAAGTGACCAACATGGAAGAACGCCCGATCCATTTACCACGAATCGAGTGTTTGACCATGGGCCAACATTCGGTCACATTTACTTTTGGTTTTTTTATTTTGTCAGCAAATAAATCTTGAGAAAGAAAGGAAAAACAGCCCAAAGAAGAAGACGCACAAAGACGCACAAAGGAACCCCGAGGCCGCACCATGGTCAAGCTTCGGTCACGCCACGGTCAAGCCACAGTCTTTCTTTGGCCAACTAGGAGACCTTGACAAAATCTCATCAGTTATTTTACTTAAATCTTTAAGTAATCCGATTATTTGGTCAAGGAGAGGACAAGGCTCGAGATGGACACGCGAGGATTTATCGGTGTCCGAGACATAGACACCCGAGATGCGCTCCTTAAGACATTAACAGACCAACAAGGCTTTGTATAAAAAATGCCCGTGCCTTCATTTTTGGACAGCCTAGGAGTGTCCTAAGTCACAAATTCAAAATGGCACAGACATATCCCGTGATGTTCAGAGAGAAGATCAGCCGGCCATATTTTGAATATGCCTGCGCGCGCTCATAAACGTTCATGGAGTCACCGGCAGAACAACAAGGATTCTTATTGAAAAAGAGACCACATTCAGGCTGCCCAGATCATGGGAGGAGCGTCTGACAACCACATTTCAAATTGCCCCGGGCGGATCCCTTGATGTCCGAGATAGGGTCAACGTCGGGTCGCCATTTTTGAATCAGCCGCGCACCCTCCGAGCCATCAGCAGGAAACTGAAAGATCCGCTTCCAGGTTCGGCCATAATCTCCTCACTCATTCAGGCCAGGTTCATCCGAGAGCCAAAATTCAAAATGGCCCGCACAGACCTTGTGATGTCCAAGATACAATCAAATCCGGTCAGCCGCGCGCACACCTCCTCGGTCAACCGAAAGTCATCTACGGTCAACCACGGTCTCTGTTTAAATTCAGCCGCGCATATCATTTTGGTTTAGATTTCCAGCTGAAGAGAAGAACATCTGGACCCTCCATTTAAAAATGGCACGCATCAAATCCCGTGATGCCCGGAGCTCGGTCAGCTGAGTGCGCAGCCATCAGTCAACCGAAGGTCCTCTCCGGTCAACCACGGTCTTTGTTCAAATTCATCCGTTCATCTCATTTTGGTTCAGATTTCCAGCTGAAGAGAAGAGCATCTGGACCCTCCATTTCAAAATGGCTTGCATCAAATCCCGTGATGCCCGGAGCTCTGTCAGCCGCGCGTGCACCCATCAGTCAACTGAAGGTCTTCCCCGGTCAACCACAGTCTCCATTCAAATTTGGCCGAGCATATCCATAATGGTTCAAATTTACAGCTGAAGATAAAGGCATTAGGACCCTCCATTTTAAATTGGCACGCATCAAATCCATTGATGCCCGAAGCCTAGTCAAACCTTGGTCCACAACGGTCACTTTTCAAATTCAGCCGAGCATATCTTCATTGGCTCGAACCATCAGCTGAAGGGAAGCATATTGTCTAATTTCGGTAAAAATGATCTCCTCCCGATCAATCCTAGACGTCCGTCCTATCCAAGGGCTTAGTTTTAATTCTTTTCATTTTATTTTTATGTTTTTATTTTTAAGTTTATTTAAGTGTATCGGCCTTCATTGGAAAGGTAGAGAGAAATTGAATAAAATTTGTGCTTAGCACCTTTTTCCTAACCGTTGAAGCTCTTTCCGACGTAGCCTTCTCCGGTGAGTAATATTCGGCCAAGAGCGTCACCACTTGCACGTCCAATCGGTGAGTCACATCCGAGTGCGGGTAAGGTCTACCAACTGGACACTTTGATTGCTCAAGTGTGTGATTTGCCATCCACCTTCCTTCCTAAAATCCTCACGAGCCCATTCCATCTCCCAAGCTATCACTCCTCCCCAATTCCCTAATTTATCTTCCTTTCGGCCACCCGAACCATCCTCTACATCCCATCGAGCCATTCCCATAATTCCCCCTCCGATCACCCATATTTCCATTCTATTACACTCCCACATCTCAAAATCCCATCCCACGTGCGCGTACTAGTCCTGTAACAACCCTCATTTTTATTTTAGAATTTTGTGACTGTAGGATGTAAATGTTTAAGAGTTATTTCATGAATGTCAGGTAGTTATTGAGGTATTAAGGTATTGTGAATATTAGTAAATGAGTAGGTTGAAGGTGATAAAGAGAATAATGTTCAAGGGATATATGAGATAAAGTTATTCGGAAAGGTTGGAAAATTAGAAACACGTGAATTGGTTACGATTATGAATAATTAGAATAATAATATTCTGTTTGGGGTGTATCACACCGTGCACCGGCCCAAGTGTTTGGGTTTGATTGGTGTTTGTTTGAAATCCATTGTTTAATGGTTGCTAGGTTTAAGTAAATTAATGAAGTGAGGTGGGTTAAATATACTAGAGGATTACCTTCATGTAAGATCCGGTTGACCGCAGATGATTGGCTGTCGACACCTTGTAACCGGTCGACCGCAAGAGGATTGGCGGTTGACACCTTCTATTACGGTCAACCGCAAGAGGATTGGCAGTCGACACCTTCTATTACGGTCGATTGCAAAGGATTAGCAGTCAACACCTTGCCAAACGGTTGACTGCAAATGGGTTAGCGGTCAACACCTTGTAAACAGGTCGACCGCAAAAAGATTAGCGGTCGACACCTTTCATGATTCGAGTTGAAAAGTCAGCCAAAACGTGGAGAATCCTGATTGATGGATATAAAAGAAAGATTGATTTTGTTTAGTTAAGAGATAAGAAGGCATGATCTGCCATTTTCAATCACGATTTCTTTTCCCTGTCTTCTATGAAGTTCTCACGTTGATCAAGAGAAGAGTGAGGTTGAGAAAGAAAGGAGATATCAAGAGAAAAGAGCGAGAAAGTGAAGGGAAGTGGAAAACTCTGAAGCTTTCGCGAAAACTGAAGTTCAAGGTAATATTTTATATCCTCTTAAGTTCTTCTAAGTTTAGTGATGATAAAATGATAGTATTGTTTGAATGGGTGGATAAAAACGAGTGATTTCATGCTAAGAGATAAGAAAAGAGTTAAGTATGAACAAATTTAGAGTTTTGGAGATTCGGTTGATAAGTAGTAGGAATTAGAGTTTATTTCTTTATAAGAGTTAAATTAGACTCTTTGAGTGATCTATAGCCGTTTGAATCACTCAATTCGGAGTTATGTAGACAAAGTTATGGATATTGAAAGTTTGTAGACGAAAACCTGGAGAGGAATTCGGACGACCGTTTTGTAGTTTAGGTCGTCCGTTTTGTAATTAGGTCGACTGATAACGGTCGACCGAATCACAATTTTTAGAAGGCATGCTCTCTGTTTTGAGCAGCGGTCGACACCTTGTTTTATACGGTCGACCGGTTATGGATTTTAAGCAATTCATACGCTCATTTTCTGAATTTGACACCTTAATCATCAAGAATGAATCATTATCGAAGAAGTTATAGATGTTCAAAGTTGGAATAGAAAGTTAAGACTTTATGCAACTTCTGATTCTTATATGATTTATATGTTTAGGTCATTTATTGGATTAAAAAGGGACTCAAGTTGATTGATTCAAGAAAGCAGCTAAGGTAAGTTAGTATTAAGATTGTTTGGCTCTTAAGTGAGACTACATTCCAAAGATTAGGATGTATATTTGATGTGTGTTGCATGTTTGTTTTCATTTGGTGATGTATGTTTATTTTCATGTTATGTGATGTGATTTAAGTGATGTTTTCATAGTCACATGGTCATGCATCATAGTTTTACAAAATATCTACGAACTATTTTCATGCATGGTTTTACAACGTAGTTGGAGGTAAACGAGATATGATTGGTGGTATGGGACGCCAATTATGTTTCGTCTCCGATGAATTAAGAACTTGAATATAAGAAACAACTGAGCACGCCAAGTAGTAAGTGGGCCCAAGATCAGTAGAAGTTGAAGTAGGTGGAGGGGGTGTTCTTGAGATCCTGTAATATTTCCAAAGATAAAGAAGATATGAAACCTAAGAAACGTGAATGAAATTGTGCATTGTTTTAACAACATAGCATACTCATGCATTGCATTTTATTGTCATGCTTCTTATTGAGCGTTAGGCTCATAGTTTAGGCTTTACAATGTAGGGAATGTAATGGAGGAAATTGTGCAAGTGACTGACCAAGGAGTTAGAGAAGAGGAGTTTCCAAAATGATACAGCTTATTGAGTGATGACCAACGGGGAGTGATGCATGACACACACACAGTCGTGATAAAAAAATGTTTTGAATGTTTTGAATATGTAATTAAAATGTATACCCTTATTTTGGTGTGATGGATTACCAATGTTTTGAGAATGAAATGAATGTATTTTGAACTATAGTCTCCGCTGTAAGTTTACATTATTAAATGCTTATGTATTTTTTATCAAAGGTGGAATTCAAATCATGGTTTACAAAGTGAGTATGTATGTTTTAATTCGACGGTTTTCCTTGTAAACTATTTTATAAACTAAAAGTAGTTTTAGAAATTAAAGTAACAAGTATTCCACTTTTGTAAGTAAGTAAGTAAGAACACTAACGGACCGGTTCTCGGGCTGCCAATGAGCAAGAAAGAAAGTAAGTGAAGTAAAGTAAGTAAGAACAACAAGCGGCGGCTCAGGAATCAGGTCGTTACAAGTCCGACCCACGGTGCGCCGACCACTCCGGACGGCACATCACGACCATGACCCGACAACCAGCGAAGAATCGGTCGTCGGTCTTGCCAAAATCCTCTACGATTTTGGCCCAATGAAATAAGTGACCGACATGGGAGAACGCTCGATCCAATTCACACGGATCGAGTGCTCACTCATGAAGACCCGACCATCCTGGTCAAAATTTTGGTCACATTTTTTTTTATTAGCAAATAATTTTTGGAGAAGGAAGAGAAGCAAGCCCAAAGAGGAAGAGGATAAATTCGGCTAAGTGTTGGAGCGCATTGTTGGAGACCTCGGTCAACCAAGAGGAGCTTCGGTCAACCCTTAACTTAATTATCTGAGTATTCAGATTATTTGGTCAAGGGAAGGTGACGATTCAAATTGGCCCGAGCCAATCCCCCGGTGTCCGGAGCATGGTCAACCAAAAGTCGCCAATTTGAATGAGCCCGCGCGCGCCCATGAGAAATTGCCCGAGCGCGCCTCTTCATTTGGTAAACTAGGGACACCTGGAGGCTCCATTGCAAATTGGCCTGAGCCAATCCCCCGATATCCAAAGTGGGTCAACCCGAGGTTGCTATTTTGAAAGAGTCGTGCGCGCCCAAGAGCCACAACGGATCAACGTTCAAAATTGACTGAGCGCAATCCTCACTCGGTCAACCCAGGGCTTCAGGATCCTCCTTTTCAAATTGGCCCACGCCGATCCCCGGTGTCCGGAGAGGGGTCAACCTGAGGTCGTCTTTTTGAACAAGCCCACGCGCGCCCACAAGCAAACCAGGCTTATGTTCAAACTATCTGAGCGTAATCTTCACTCGGTCAACCCAGGAGCGTCGGGAGCTCCCATTTCAAATTTGCCCGCGTCAAATCCATCAATGCCCAGAGCATGGCCAATTCAAAAAAGTTCCGTGCGCGCCCTCTCTCAGTCAACCGAAAGTCTTCCCCGATCCACCACGGTCACCATTCAAATTTAGCCGTGCATATCCATGTTGGCTTGAATTCCCAGCTGAAGAGGAGTGTTTTGGGCCCGGGGCATGGTCAACCCTCGGTCAACACTTTGAAAGAGCCGCGCGCACCCTCCCTTGTTCAACCGAAGGTCTTCCCTGGTCCACCACGGTCTCCATTCAAATTCAGCCACACATATCCATGTTGGTTCGAACCTTTAGCTGAAGAGGAGCGTGTTTGGTCGCACCAAAGTCAAGGAGGATCTATCCCGGTTGATCCAAGGCGTCCACCGAATCATAGGGCTTAGACTTTTTCTTTCTCATTTTTATTTTTAATTGTTATTTAAGTGCATCGGCCTTCCACTTGGAAGGCAGAGAGAATTTGAATAAAAATTGTGTAAACGCACCTTCTTCTTGAAAGGATTGAAGCTCTTTCCGACGTGCCCTTCTCCGGTGAGTAATATCCGGCCAAGAGTGTGAACCCTTGCGCGTACGATCGGTGGGTCATATCCGAGTGCAAGTGAGGTCTACTAACCGGACACTTTGATTGCTCAAGTATCCTACTTGTCGAGCCATCTTAAACAAAAAACTCTCCAGAGTCCATTTCACCCACGAGCTATCATTTCCTCCCATTGTCCGATTACACCCTTCATTCGACCACCCGAGCCATCTTTCCATTTTATCGAGTCATTAACCATTTCTTTCGACCATTCCCGATCTTTTCCATCCCATTCCAACTCCCTTTCCTAAATCTCCCATTCGCCCGAACCAATTACCCGTGCGCCGCACTCACCTTCAATCCGAGCCCCGCGTGCACTAGTCCGACCCACGACGTGCCAACCCTTCTCGGTGGCACATCAAGTCTGACCGACGATGTGCCAACCCTTCCCGGTGGCACATCATCTTGGTATCAAAGCCAAGACCAATTTTCTTCACCCCCACCAATTTTTACTCACTTCCGCACCTTTATTTTCATGAATACTTACAGCGGTACCATTCGCACGGTCAGCCGCTACCAAGCCAGCACGAGCGCACGATTTATGCTCGCCAAGCCAAGTACCCAAGAGGGGCCGATGCTCTTGATGATCTGGTGAGTCTTATCGACTCAACATCATCAAGCAGACTACCAACGTGAAAATCTTTTTCACTGTCGTTGTTTAATCAAGGAAAAGGTTTGTTCCTTGATTATTGATGGTGGAAGCTGCACCAACGTGGCTTCCAAGGAGTTGGTCGAAAAGTTGGCACTACCCACCACCGAACACCCAGTGCCATACAAGCTAAGGTGGCTTACTGATCGGGAAGACATATGAGTTCACGATCGGCAACTACAAGGACACAGTCCTATGTGACGTGGTGCCAATGAGCGCCACTCATTTACTACTAGGACGACCATGGCAATTCGACTGCCATATAATACATAACAGCTTCACGAACCAGTATTCATTCAAAATGAAGAGCCACAACATCGTTCTAGCTCCAATGTCACCGGAGCAAGTGGCCAAGGAGAAGGCCAATAAGAAAGAAGCCACGGCCAAAATGACACTATTTATGGGCCGAAAAGGATTGGAACGCACCATCAACCATATTATGCTCCTTCACCGAGAGCGTGATAATGAGGACGAAGATCAAGTTTCAGAGATTGTTCGACCTCTTCTTGAACAATTCAAAGACGTGTTCCTGGAATAGCTTCTCGATGGATTACCACCTTTCTGAGGGATCGAGCATCACATTGACCTCCAACCTGGAGCCACATTACCAAACTGACCTCCGTACTGACTCAATCTAGAGGAAAGCAAGGAGTTACAATAGCAAGTACAAGACTTGCTTACCAAGGGCTACATACGGGAGTCATTTAACCCATGTGCGGTACCGGCACTCCTAGTGCCAAAAAAGGACGGAAGGCACCGCATGTGCATGGATAGCCGGATAATCAACGACATTACCATCAAATACCGATTCCCGATGCCCCGACTCGATGATTTGTTAGATGAGCTTAGCAAAGCTAAATTTTTCTTAAGAGTGGATCTCAAGAGCGGATACAACCAAATCCGGATGCGTGAAGGCAACGAGTGGAAGACGTCCTTCAAGACACGCTACGAGTTATTTGAGTGGCTCGTAATGCCCATCGGGCTAACCAATGCCCTGAGCATGTTCATGCGCCTCATGAACCATGTCGTCCGAGAATATCTAGGAAAGTTTATTATCATTTATTTTGATGATATTTTTGTCTACAACACGAACAGGCCGAGCCACCTAGACCATTTCGAGCAGCTCTTTATCACCTTGCAATGGACCTGACTATTCGGTCACCAAAAGAAGTGCGCTTTTGTCCAGGGGCACATCCATTTCCTCAGTTTTATCTCATCCGAAGGCGGTGTAGAAGTTGATGGTGAGATATTGCTTAAAAATGTCATCGCTAAAACGCAAGTGCACATGTCGCAACATAGTAATAAAGATATTGAAGACAAGTCAAATCTCTAATTCAAAGAATAAATTGCAAAGTATCATAAAGAATAAAGAATAGCATCAAAGATTTGATTTTCAGATCTATCTTCTACTCCTAAATTAAACGAATAATTAAATTATCTAACTAATAACCTAGATTAAGCATAAAAGTAAAGTTGGTGGTCAAATTGAGAATTAGAGTTAATCTCGGAATTAATTAACTATGATTGAAGGTTCATAGCTTAGTTACTCGCCATGTGGTTACCGGCAGAGCCACTGTGCTGAGAATGTCGGCGAGAAACTCTGATGAAGTGTTGTCCGAGTGGGCGAAGAACTCATCGGCGGTTGTTGGGAGCTTGTAAAATGCATTAATGTGTTCGGGTGTGATGAGCATCATCTTGTGCTGAACCATAACCTCTTCCGGCATATCACTTTTGGTTGTTGATCTTGTTGGTGATGTATGTCGGGTATTCTTTCAAAGTCCCGGCAGTAAGTAAAAAATTTTTCTCATCGGCGAAGGTGCTTTTCTTAAAGGTCTGCTCGTATTGGAGTTGCTCTGTATGGCGGCGGCAACAGATTCTGTTTGGCCACCGAAAGATAAACATTTTCCTTGATGGTATCGTGCTCAGCGATGTCCTTCTAGGTAATAAGCAAAATCGGGATAGGCTCCATTAGAAATATCTGCTGAATTTCTGAAGATTCGTCTAATGCTCTCCCGAGTGCTATGGCTTCCTTCAATTTAAGGATAAAAAGAAACAGTTACTTTTAAATTTTGAAACGAAATAATTACCGCTTCTTAGAAAATCAACAGGCGATACAAATTAGCCTAGAATCCCGCTCAGTCCAATCAGATTGGACCAAAATCTTCTTCCATATTTTTGTTATTTTTTTCTGATTTATGCATGCCTTTATTACCTCAATGTTGTGACATTTGTCGCAGCATCGGGTCATGGTACCTAACCTACATGATAAAAATGTAGAATTATTAAACTAACTAAAATAAAGGGTTGCCTCCTTGTAGCGCTTAATTTAACGTCTTTAGCTAGACGTCGTGCTTTCTTCATGTAACTCATTTTCCTTCTCGTTTCGTTCTAATTCTTCTATTTTTATTCCAAGTTTGAGAGTCAGTAGAATCAAACTTGAAGTCTTTTATAGCAGCAAGTGGTTCTCTCTTTTTGACAAGGTAGCATCTTTGTGGAAAGGCTGGTGGAAGTCTCTCAGCTGGCAAACTGTTCTTCTGGTGCTTTGTCGGTGCTGCAGCACTGGTAGTAGCATCAAGCTTATTAATCCATTTCGAGACTTCCACTTTATCAGCCTCCGTATTTTTCTCTTCGACTCTTTCATTAGGTTTTTCTTCAGGCTCTTTCACAGTCTCCACTTCTCTGCCGTTGCGCAGTGTAATGACTTTGCACTGTTCTATTCCTTCTCGTTTTAGAACTTTGGTATCGCTTGACAACATCCCTGTTGGTCTAGCGTTCAAGGCTAGCGCGAGCTGACCCACTTGATTCTCCAGATTCCTATGAGATACGATCTGATTCTGTAAGATCGCATTCATATTTTGCATCATCAGCTCAGTCCCTTCCATAAATTCATTAACTTTTTGCTCGAATGGATTAGAAGACTCGGGTTGATGTGGCTGATTCTGTTGAGTCGGAAACCCTTGATTAAACCCTTGTTGAGCTTGTTGGAAATACTAATTTTGAGTTCGTGGTTGATGTTGTTGGCTCCACTGATTATTTGGCTTCCAACCTTGCATAAAATTACTCTGATTATTCCCCACATAGTTGATTGCTTTGGGATTTGAAGGGCAATGATCGTAAACATGTTCTCTGGAACAGTAAAAGCACAAATACTTTTGACAGGTTGTGGCGCTTGCTGCATGTTCAGATTCCTGAGAGTATTGTTGAGTGTAGTCATTTGAGCAGCTAGGGCCTGATGTGCCGTCCAAAATTGAGCGGCGCACCGTGGTCGGAAATGTACGCACACGTCACCCTGGTAAGGTACCGTGCACGGCGGTCGGAAAATGGGTTCGGGCGAATTTGGGGATTGGGGTGCGGAAGTGTAATGGGATGGAATTTATGGAGGTTTGAGGAAATTTATAGAGATGGCTCGAATGAAAAGAGGAATGGGTCGGGTGAAGTGATGAGGGCCGGAATCGGCGGTGGAGGAATTTGAAGGCTCGGGAAGTGGAATGGAAATTAAGGAGTATGTGGTCGGGCGATTCAAACACTTGAGCAATCAAAGTGTTGGAATCGGTAGACCTTGGATGCTCTCGGATGTGACTCACCGATCGGGCACTCAAGGGTTGACGGAGCTTGGCCGGATATGACTCACCGGAGAAGAAACCGTCGGAAAGAGCTTCAACCTTCAATTAAGACAAAATAGTTCTACACTAACTATCAAGAGTTCATATAATTCACGGAAATTAAAACGAAAAGCAAAGAGAGAGAATTTTGGTCCTCGCCGTCGAAAGCCGTTGTTCTCAGAGCCTCGTTCCCCCACCGCCGTGATTGTCACCGTGAACCTCTTCTTTGTATTTACGCCCAAAGCTTGATCGTGAATCCCGTTCTCCAATTCTACACACCTAATTCGTGGTATTCACCTTTCTTTAAGTAGACTTTGTGTAGCTTCAGCAGATCTGAGAGGCGGTTGCGATTTGGAGGAAGATCTGGATCGGTTTGGAAAGTAGTTGAGATTATGAAGGATTTCTAAATCTTCAAAGATATTTGTTGTTTCCAAATTTGATTTTGAGTTGATTCTTCCTTCTTTTTCGTGATTCTTCCAGCCTTTATCTTCATTAATCTTCTGCAATTGCATGGAAACAAAAATCCCGTGATAGTACAAAATATACAAAATATCAGGTAAAATCACATAAAAACAGCGTTACTGATGTTGTGGCATCGCTGCAGCATTATCCTTAAAAATACAATTATTTTCAGTTAAATCATTACTGATTCATAGCAATTTTACCAATAAAACCTCATGAATATTAAGTCTTTTTGAGACTTAACACGGGAAAATCAAAGCCATCTCAGACTGGCCAACGCTGAGGAGCGTCTGGGATGTAAGAAGTTTCCACGGTCTCGCCAACTTCTACCGGCGATTCATCAAGGGTTACTGAGCTGACCAAAAAGGGAAAAGAGTTTTCATGGTCAAAGCTTTGTCAAAACATCTTTGACTACATCAAGACTCGACTTTGCGAAGCCCTCATACTTACCCTCCCGGATTTTACTAAGGTGTTCGAGGTGGAGTGTGACGCCTTGGTTACGGGCATTGGTGCGGTCTTGATGCAGGTAGGCAGACCAATTGCTTATTTTAGTGAAAAGCTCAAAGGTGCAATACTTAATTATTCCACCTATGACAAGGAGCTTTACTCACTTATTCGAGCTATTGGAGTTTGGCAACGTTACTTGTTGCCAAGAGAGTTTATCATCCACACAGACCACCAAGCGCTGAAATTTATTAAGAGTCAAGGCAAGCTCAACCGAAGACATACGAAGTGGATCAAATTCTTGGAGAAATATCAGTATATAATCAGTACAAAAAGGGCGACAGAAATGTGGTGGCCGATGCATTATCTAGGCCGAGCATTTTATTCACCGAGCTTCGGGTGAATTTTTTCGGACTTGATTGGATGAAACGGGCTTGCAAGGAGGACCCCGATTTCGGCCAATGTTTTGTAGATGCGTTCAAAGGTGAACTATCATGTTACCACGTGGCCGACGGATACCTTATGCGTGGAGGACGAATATGCATCCCAAAAGGAAGCATCTGTGAGTCTCTCATTACCGAGGCACACAGGGGCGGTCTTGCGGCACTTTTTGGCGAGAAGAAGACGTGGGAAATGCTCAAGGAGCATTTTTATTGGCCCCATCTTTTTCGAGATGTGCACCACTTTGTGGAAAGGTGCACGGTGAGTAAAAAGGCCAAAAACCGGACTTTGGTCCAAGGATTATATTTGCCGCTACCGGTGCCGGATCATCCATGGCACGCACTTAGCATGGATTTTGTGCTTGGGCTACCTCGAACTAACCGCGACAAAGATGCGATCATGGTGGTGGTTGATCGGTTTTCAAAGATGGCTCACTTTGTGGCATGCTCCAAGACAGCCGAGGCCTCGGTCATTGCCGACATATTTTTCAAGGAGGTAGTCCAACCGAGAGTCAAAGTTTCTCAGCACATTTTGGAGGACCTTGTGGGCATGGCTCGGAACAAAATTGATGTTTAGCATGGCATTCCACCCTCAGACCAACGGTCAAACCGAGGTGGTCAACCGATCACTTGGTGCTTTACTACAGAGTGTGGTGGACCATAAAATCACGGCATGGGACACTAAGCTGCCGTTCATTGAGTTTGCCTACAACCAATGACGACATAACACCACGGGCATGATGCCATTTGAAGCGGCATATGGATTTAATCCAAGGACACAAATGGATTTGCTGCCCCTTCTGACACGCTCCAAGATGCGGAGGTGTCGGGAAGAGAGGAGATGGCAACAATCTGCCGAGGGAAAGAAAGGTAGGCAGCAACTGGGGATTGGAGCAAGGAGAACTCAAAACGCATACAGGGGCTTTAGCTAGAAATTGGAGGACTTAAACCTTTGAGATTGGGCTAAGTTTGGCCAAATTTACAGCTTAAAACACGTACGGATCAATAAAATACACGGAGGCAATTTTAGGTGCACAAACAGACAAAGCTGAAAGAAATAATGTAGGGGTGTTGGGGAGACTTCTGCACAACTTCCAATGCAGGGAGTCTGGGAGGGTGGAAATTGTCAAAACTTAACTTCAACGAAGTTGGAAGATATTGCAAGTGGTTTGAGGGGAAAGGCACGGGTAGATTGGAAGATATGCAGGATAGAAAATGGATGGACAGAACTGCCTGATTTCAGAAGTTCGGGTAGAAGGCAGTGAAAAAAGTCTACATAGCTCTTGATGGGGAGGGGTTGTGGCTAAACGTAAAGAACAGTTATTTCAAGCCATGAAAGAGGAACTCACATCCATAAAATTGGGGGCTTTTGTTCACGGAAAAAAGAAATGGCACGAATTGGATTTTTGTTGCACAAATTCACTCGGGTAAGCACCAAAAACAGCAACCAACACCAAAGACAAACACAAATGCAAACAACAAATGGAGGAAGGCTATGGGATTTCCAAGCTCGCTTTTGTTCCTAAACAAGTGAGGAAGGAGGTTGGAATAAGGTTTAGTGATCCTAGCTAATCACCAACACCAAGACAAACAAGAATCAAGGATGTTACTCACCTAGATTCCCAAATGCCGTGAGAAAAGGAAGGGCTTGAGAGCTTCAGATCTTCTTCAATTTAATCAAACCCTGATGAGCATGGAGAATTTTACTAACTTAGTTGCTCATTTTGCAGGGAACTTAGCCTCGGAAACACCTTCTAAGGCTGATCGGGAACGACCAAAGATCGTGCTCAATTGGTGCCCGAACACTCCCGACCACGACATGCACAACACCCCCGGCCACGACAACCCCGGTACACACCCCCTCGACCATGATCCGACAGCAAGAGGAGAGTCGGCCCTCGGCCTTGCCGAGATCCTCTAGGATTTCGGCCCAAAGGAATAAGTGACCGACATGGGAGAACACTCGATCCAATTCTCACGGATCGAGTGCTCACCCATGGGCCAACTTTGGGTCATATTTATGTTTATTTATTTTATCAGCAAATAATTGTTCAGAGAAGGATAAGAGATGAGCCCAAAGAGGAAGGATGGGAAAATACGGCTAAAGTGTTGGAGCGCATTATTGAAGACCTCGGTCAACCAAGAGAAGGCTTCAGTCAACTTATGGTCTAAGGCCAGATTTTATTGACCCCTTGACTTGATTATCTAATTAATTAAATTATTTAGTCAAGGGAAGGTCAAGGTTCAAATTGGCCCAAGCCAATTCCCTGATGTCTGAAGCATGATCAACCCGAAGACGCTATTTTGGACAAGCCCGCGCGCATCCATGAGCCCAACGGGCCTTCATCCAAATTGACTGCGCGCACGTCATCACTCAGTCAACAAAAGAAGCCTGGAGTTGCAGTTTCAAATTGGCCCACGTCAATCCCCCAATGTCCGGAGAGGAGTCAACCAAGGTCGCCGTTTTTAAACAAGCTCGCGCGCGCCCACAAGTATAACAGACCAACGTTCAAATTGACCGAGTCACGGATCTTTACTCGGTCAACACAGAAGTATCAGGATCTTTCATTTCAAAATGGCCCGTGCGCCTCCCTCAAAGCCCAGAGCTTGTTCAACCCTCGGTTGGCCATTTGAAATGCCCGGGCACGCTCATGAACACAACGGGTCTATATTCAAAAATTGACCAAGCGCAAATCTTCACTCGGTCAACCTAGGAGCGCCTAAAGACTTCAATTCAAAATGGCCCGCGCGCATCCCTCGATGCTCCGAGCGTGATCCATTTTAAAAAGTCATGCGCGCGCCCCCCTCGGTCAACCAAAGGTCTTCCCCCGGTCCAACGTGGTCTCTTTTCAAATTTAGCCGCGCATATCTTTATTGATTCGAACCATCAGCTGAAGAGGAGTGCCTTGGTCTCATCTCGGTCAAATAAGATCTTCTCCCGGTTGATCCAAGACGTCCGCCAAATCCAAGGGCTTAGACTTTTTCTTTCTCATTTTTATTTTTAATTGCTCTTTATTCGGATCATAAGATAATTGGTGTCCTTGGCCTTGATTCCTACTGTTCTTGACCATTTCAACATAGGAAATGGAGGGAAAGGGAGGTATGTTTTCTCTTTCAGGCAATTTATCAAACAAGGGAGGAGCAAAGTTTTTGGCCGGAGCCGAGGGTGGGGTTTGAGGTTTTCGGCAAGAGTATACAATGAATCACCTGTGAAAAATCTAGGCCTACTTATCTCAGTAGTTTCGGCCACAGTTTGAACATTACCAACCGGAATATTATTAAGATTTTCAAAAGGCAGAGTGATAACAATACCTGCCTTACCTTTCGCTGGAGAAATAGAACGGGGTCGGTTTTCTGGTGCAGCAGGCGCTCTAGTCACGAGGGCAGAGCGTTGATTATCAGAGGAAAGAGCAGTTCTAGACGGCCGAGCGGGAGAGCTAGGCTGCCTTGTTTTTGGTTTTTTTGCCACAAAGACAGAGAATACGGGATAACACCAGGGGGAAGAAGAAAATTTAAATGACTGAAATCTGGGTAAGTTATTTTCAGCCACCGTCAACGGCTATAATTAGCCAGAAACGGCTAGCAACAGACGATGACGAACGGAAAAATTTGTCGAGAACCAACACCACCAGGGCGACAAAATGCAGGGAAATTTTGATTTAGGGCAGAGGCGATCAAACTCGGGGTTTTAATCAGCACAACAATACGAGGTTCAATCGACGTCAACAGGAGCTACGGAGACTAGCCAGTGACAGACATGGAAGGAAGAAACCAGTCTGACAACAGCCAAAGCGAGAAGTGAAGAAACTATCCGGCCGAGGCAAAATAGCATCTCGCAATGCTGAGGAACAAAACCGAGGGTCAACAACTGCAAAAATAGGTTCAGCGTGGAGAGGAGGGCAAGACAAAACCAGATTTGGTGAAGAAACTCAACGAAGATAACTAAGGAGAAATAAATTTGGGAAAGAAGACAGCGTCAAGGCGCTGGAACGGACGAAATACGGATGAAAAAATTCAGCCAAAAATTGCCAATCTAGGAAGAAAATGTTCTCTCCTAACCCTACTGAGAGCTCTTTTTTTTTTTTTTGATGAGTACTAAGAGCTCTTTCTTTTTTTTTTTTTTTTTGATAAGTAAGTGTATATAGAAAAGGGAGAAGGAGAAACATGAGGCCCGAGAAAAGAGGAGGAAACCACAAGATGGAGACTCATCCAACAAGACTCGGGGTAGCCAGTCATTACAACCAAACAAATTGGAGGAACCCGGAATGATACCGGGGCAACCAAGTCAGCAAATGCAGTCAAAGCAACAAAGCAAGAAGACTACAAAAGATCAAGATAGAGAGAGCGACCTGCCCTAAGAGCAGAAAACCAAAATATAAAGACCATAATCAAACATCAAAGTGAAACTGAGGCAAAACCAACTTAGCATGGTATCAAGGGAAGACCGTCCGGGGAGGGGGGACTTTCAACATTTGAAGAGAGGGCGGGGTAGGCCAGGAAAAGAATTTTATAAACTTTACGCTCAATACCATCAGCAATCTGTCCTGGGTGAGCGTGAGAGGACTCGAAAAATCTGGAATTTCTTGCTGCCCAGATGTGATAAACCGAGGCAGAAAGGAGGCACTTAAGAATGAAAGCTCGCTTTTTGTTTCCCAGCTTTCCTTCCTTAATAATCCATTTAATGGCGCACGCAATGGTCGACATTTTCCTTGTGAACCCAAATTTCAGCTTAACAGCATTCCAGACCTCTTGAGAGAAGCAACAATCGAAGAAGATATGGCTGCAAGACTCGGGATGGGAGTTGCAAAAAAGACAGCACCGCGAAGTGTCAATGAAGGAGAGCCGATCCCTAGTAGCCAACCGGTTATGGTAGGCGAGCCAAAGAATGAAGCTATGCTTAGGAATATAACTCTTGGACCAAATGGCTTTGAAGGCCGGTTTGATGATACCCACAGGACGGAAGAAGTCGTAAACAATTGAGAGACCCTTGGAGCGAGCAGATGAACTCCATGTAACAAGGAGGGAATCGGCATTATGCTGCGAACCAGATTTACAAAGAATTAAATTCCGGATTTGGAGCAGCTTTTTAATCAATGGGGAAGCTCTGTAACCCGGGGACCAATCCCAGAAATTTTCTGGTTTCATATAGTAATGCTGAAGCCAACGGACCCAAAGAGAGTCCTTTTTTTTATGAACATTCCAAAGCGTTTTTGCAAGAAGGGCAGAGTTCCAAACATCCAGATTTTTTAAGCCCAAGCCCCCTTCATCTTTCGGCATACAACATAAGTCCCAGGCGATGTTAGAAAACCGTTTACCCCAAAGAAAAGATCTGCATAATTGCATAATTTTCAGCCGAACAGCAGCCGGGAGGTCAAAGACCGACATCCAAAAACACTCCACGCCTTGAATAACACTTTTAATAAGCTCCGCCCGACTGGCATAAGTTAGGGATTTGGCACTCCAAATATCAATGTATGTCCTGATTTTGTTGAAGAGCTCCTCATAATTGTTTTGGTTTAACTTATGGGGGGAGAGAGGAATACCTAAATACCGAAAAGGCAGCAACCCCTCCTCGAGGCCGGAGAGGCTTTTGATATTAGCACGGAGATCATTGGAGGAACCAGCCAAGTAGAAGCTCGATTTGAGGGTATTTAGGGATAGACTCGAGGCATCACTAAATTCATATATACATGATAGGATAGCTTTAACAGAGATGATGTCTCCTCTTGAAAGGAGAATTAAGTCGTCAGCAAAGGCAAGGTGAGTGATTCCCAAGGCCTCACACGCCGGATGATAATTATATCCAGAATTTGGAAGCTTTGATTTAATGATCCTGGAGAGATATTCCAAGCAGATAACAAACAAATAAGGGGAAAGAGGGTCACCTTGCCGAAGACCCCGGCAGCCCTTGAAGAAACCATGCATTTTCCCATTTAGGGAGATGGAGAATGAGGTAGAAGAAATGCACTCCATAATCCAGGCTACGAATTTAGGGGGATATCCCAGCTTTAACAGGATATAATTCAGAAAGGGCCATGAGATGGTGTCAAAAGCCTTCCAGAGATCAATTTTTAAGAAACATCGTGGCGAAGCTTTGCTGGAATTATATTTTCGGATGAGCTCTTGCATGAGGTGAATGTTCTCAGTCATGGATCTCCCTTTTACAAATGCTGATTGAGCTTGATCGATGATCGGGCAAAGAGAATCCGTGAGACGATTGGCCAAGATTTTAGAGATTACTTTATAGACAACATTGCAGCAGGTAATCGGACGAAAATCTTTAGGCTCGTGAGCATTGCTGGATTTTGGGATAAGGGCTATTATCCCATGATTGAGCTGCTTTAATAAACGACCGGACCGGAAGAAGTCAGCCACAGCATGAGAAAAATCATCACCAATAATATCCCAAGCATCGATAAAGAATTTAGAAGATTAACCATCAGGGCCGGGAGCTTTGTCAAACCCAATAATACGTAAAGCATCTAATATCTCCATAGAAGAGATATCTTTTACAAGGGCTTGGCAGCATTCTGGAGAAATTTTGGGGCCCGAGCTAATATAGCAATCCTCAATCGGGGTGAAACGGTGGGAGACACCGAATAATTTCTGGAAATAATTTATAAACTCAGCAGGGATTTGAGCCAAGGAAGAAGTCACGGAACCATCCTCTCTAGTAAGGGAAGCAATGAAATTATTCTTTGCATTTCGACGAGCTAAGGCATGAAAAAATTTTGTGGGCTTGTCGGCTTGAAGGAGGATCTTGCTTTTGGCTTTTTGCTGATAAAAGGCAAGCTCGGCTTTACCAAGAAAAGAGAGGTTTCTTTGCAGGCTAGTTAGGTTTACCGGGGGGGATTGGAGACAGCAGAGAGGAAGGAAGATTGGGCCCTTTCTGGATGATCTTTGGCCATAGAAACACAGCTGGAAATGTGTTGGAAGTGCTTCTTATTTAAGTCTGAGAGCTTGGGCTTAAGGAGCTTGAGTTTGGAGGCAAGGATAAATTGTTTTGAACCCAAGATATCAGAATTCCAGAGAGAGGAAGTAATCAGCTTAAAATCCGGGTGCAGGGACCACATATTAAAAAACTTCCAGGGGAGATTCCCAGGAGGGGGAGCAGAATGAAGGGAGACCACGCATGGGGAATGATCCGAAAGCCCCGGGGGGAGGAAGATGGCCGAAGTGGGAAGGTAGTGATGGATCCATTGGCTGTTGACAAGGGCTCTGTCAAGCTTGGAAGAGACGGATCCGTTCGACCAGGTGAAGAAACAGCCCCCAGATTTAAGCTCATGAAGGCCGAGAGAATAGCAGCAGTCCCGAAGCCCATTGATTTCTCTAGAAGAAACACGAGGATTGCTTCTGCGATCCTCAAGAGACATGATAGCATTAAAATCCCCCATAAGAATCCACGGAGAGGTGATCTGCTCATTAAAAGAGGAGAGATTAGACCAAAGAACATTCCGAGTAGCTATGGAATGGAGGCCATAATAGAGGAAGCTGTGATGGAGAGCTTGCTGATATTGCAAGATAACGCCATGTGGATAACTTGCGGGGAGGCCTCTAAAATAGCAGCACAAATCTTACATTCATTCCAAATAATTGCGATCCGACTATTTGGAGAAGTGTCAAAGTTTGAAGTAATATTCCAGCCAGGAAGCCTTCTGGAGATGAAGGATTGTATAGTTGAAAGAGATGATTTAGACTCAAGGATACCAAGGATGTCAATATTCGAACTACGGATGAGGTTGAAAACTGCATCCTGTTTAAGGGGCGAGTTCAGACCCCTTACGTTCCATGTGGCAAAAATCATTGGGAGGAGGGGGCAGAACCCCTTGCTGATTTGATTTTTTTTCATCCCGCGAATGACGACAATCTGGTGCCACTTACATTGGAGGGGCCATTTGGTTTCGGGGGTCGCCCGGATTTAGTTCTCGTAACAATCTGGAAAGAGGTGGCATGATCCGATTCAGATTGAAGCGCCAGATCCAGGTCTGGAAGGCCTTCAGCCGGGAGAGACTCGCCATCAGTAGGGAGGGGAGTCTGAAGGGAGGGGATAGAAGAGGGGCAAGGGTCACAGGAGACTGTCACTGGACATGCAGGGATGGGGAGGGAGGGAGCGGAGGGGGAGGTAGGAATGGGAAAAGATGAAGAGCATGAAGGCTGATC
>QAOC01047831.1:180025-209736 GCA_003255005.1 Begonia fuchsioides | reverse complement strand
GAGTTTTGGTGAGTAATATCCTTAGCTCTTCTTTGCTGTTGGTGTTGGTGACTTGCTAGAGCCACTAAACCTTGTTCTAGTCTTCCTCCACCCTTGCTGGACTAAGGTAAGCCTGGAAATTCCCATAGCCCTCCTTCCATTGTGTTTGCTTGGTTGGTTTGTTGTTACTTGTAGTTGCTGCACATTCCTAGTTTCACCCGAGTGCTCTTCATACCCCGAATTTCTCTTCTGTGTCAAATGGCAAATTATTCGTGCAATCCATCTTTAACCCCAGCCATTTTCTTCCCCTTTCTTTGAGGAAGTTTAATTCTACCAAGTTATAGTTCAAACTCACGAAGGCATTTGGAGACATCGTTGACACAAGGCACTGTTGATTTCAAACAATCCAGTTTCTTGGCAGTTTTCAGCTCTTCTCTTTTAAACCTTCTCTTGTGTCCGACACTTCCACATCTTGGAGCGTGTCAGAAAGCTGGGGCAGGGGTGGATCAGGGATGGAAAGACCAGCTGGAGAGTCCATGGAGGGAGGGGGGATGGGTCGGGATCAAGTCGGGGGACAACCACAGCCGCCTTCTTTTTTTCCTTTTTTGAATCTTTAGTGCGTTTCCCAGATTTTGGGGGATTTGAGACACACGGCTCATCCATATCAGCCATGAATTCACTAAATATAATTTTCTTCGGCATGGTGACACGTGGAAGTGAGGCCGTGGTTGTGGATGTACCAGTGAGGATCAGGATACTTAAGTAGAAACCCAGCAAAAGTTGCAGATTGAAGAATTGTATCTTCAGCCCCAGAGAAGCAAACCGAATACCCAGGAAGCGGAATGCCAAGGTTTTCCAATCAGAGAATATCCAGGAGAGCTGGAAAACATTTAGGGGACGGACCCGAAATGATAATGCAAGAGGCGATTCAGGGAAGACTGGAATCGCAGAGAGGGAGGACGGGGGAGGGGAGGGGCAGATGACGTGGCTGAAAATAATTAGTAAGCACTCAGGAAGGGGAAGGGGAGGAGGAAGCCATGCAGAAGAAATGTGGAAGGACGAAAATATTGTGACACGTGGCAGTGAGGGTGTGAAGGTGGGTAATAACTAGCAAAAAGCCAAGATTGCCAAACAGAGAATATCCAGGAGAACTGGGTTTAGGGGACGTGGATGAAAGTTACAGAGAATAATTCTCATGCATTCGGGAAGGGGAGGGGGAGGAAGCCATGCAGGGGATATGTGGGCGGACGTAGAAAACAGTGACACTTGGCAGGAGGCTTAACTTGATCTGGGTAATACCACGGGATTAGGGAATGGAAATTAAGATGGAATCAGAAAACAAGAATGAGGAATAATGCGGCAGGCGATAGGAGCGAACAAAGTTCAACGACCAATGTCGGGAATGATCAAATATCGATTGCTCTCCTAGGGAATGATATCCTGGCAGAGAGATAGAGGGAGGAGGCGGTAGGGGAGTAATGAGAGGATGAAGGTTTCCAGGATGATGGGACACGTGGCGAAAGCCGATGGGAGGCTGTCTCCGGCCCGATTATCCGGCGAGGAAACCGGAGAAGGAGAGTTGAATGATCAGCGGTCAAAACATCCAGGGAATAAGCTCAATGGCAGAGCTGAAGAATAATCCGTAGTAAACCCAGGAGAAGATCGTGGTTCTGGAGGAGAAATCCAGAAAATAGCTGCAAATAAACTTAAACGTCCACCCCGTGAGGAATACCCAGGAAGCAAAATATTGAGAGAACCATATAATGAGAACCCAGGAGGACAGCAGAACACGCAAGAATGAAATCCAAAACCAGGGAATAATAAAATCCAGGAGTTGAAGAACACTTAAGAACCAAATCCGAG
This sequence comes from Begonia fuchsioides, assembly GCA_003255005.1. Classification (NCBI taxonomy): domain Eukaryota; kingdom Viridiplantae; phylum Streptophyta; class Magnoliopsida; order Cucurbitales; family Begoniaceae; genus Begonia; species Begonia fuchsioides. Next base: position 207,894 of record QAOC01047831.1, on the reverse strand, counting down.
AATAATAATCGGGAGTATATAACCCAGAAGTAGCAACCAAAGATCTTGAGATTTTAGTCCCACGGGGTCCCCCGGAGGGGGGGAACAAGTAACTTTGCCCAGAAAACCCAGGAAATATAGGCCAAGAATCCCGGACGGAGGAAGAATCTGAAGAGATAGCAGATTAAACAAGAAAATGCAGGGAAGGAAATGATATCCGGGGAAGCAAGCTTCGAGTCTCCGTTGTTCAGAATAATAACAACCCAAAAACCATAAGGCCAAAGCAACAAAAACCAGAAGAGGAACCACTCCAGGGAAGATGATAATACCTGAAAAGCGACGAACTCACCAAATACGGGAGTCACAGCCAGAGAGTGCACAAAATACCTGGAACTCCGCAAGCAGAAAATGTAGTTCCAATGGATGGATTAACCCAGAAAACCGATCACTTGCAGGAGCGAAGAAACAGTAAGAAATCTTAACACAAAACCAAACCAGGGAAGAACTTTAGCACCGATTCAAGAGAAAGAAAGCAAGAAGCCACGGAGAGGAAGGCACCAACAACGAAGAAATGGAGAAACCTTGAGGAAACGCCAAATCGCCTTGGGGAGAGAAATCTCCTAACCAACCTCAAAACTCTTCCTCCTTCTCTCACTTCTTTTCTCTCACTAAGAGCTCACTAAGAGCTCTTTCTTGATTCTATGGGTGGTGGTGCATGGCCGTTCTTAGTTGATGGAGAGATTTGTCTAGTTAATTCGGTTAACGAACGAGACCTTAGCCTGCTAACTAGCTGTAACATGTCTGTGATGCCCTTAGATGTTCTGGGCCGCACGCTCGCTACACTGATGTATTCAACGAGTATATAGCCTTGGCCGACAGGCCCGGGTAATCTTTGAAATTTCATCATGATAGGGATAGATCATTGCAATTGTTTGTCTTAAACGAGGAATTCCTAGTAAGCGAGAGTCATCAGCTCGCGTTGACGACGTCCCTGGCCTTTGTACACACCGCCCGTCGCTCCTACCAATTGAATGGTCCGGTGAAGTGTTCGGATCATAGCGAAATGGGAGGTTCCCTGCCTGCCACATCGCGAGAAGTCCACTGAACCTTATCATTTAAAGGAAGGAGAAGTCGTAACAAGGTTTCTGTAGGTGAACATACGGAAGGATCATTGCCGATTCCTGCAAAATGCAGAAAAACCAGCAAACTAGTTTGTCGAATTCCTGCACTGCGTGGGACGGTGCGGGGCGTGTCGCAGGTGGTGGCTGCTTTTCTGCGGCCCTGATGTGCAACCGGAGCACATCATGGACCTAGCCCCGACCAACCCGACGAGCCCGAATGATTTTACTAACATAATTGCTCGTTTTGCAGGTAACTCAACCTCGGAAACTCCTTCTGAGTATGATCAGGAAAGGCCCAAGCATTCCATCACTTGGTGTTCGGCCATTCCCGGCCTCGAAGCATCCATCGGCCCACCTACCGACCACCCCTCGACGACAAGCAGACTAAAGGCCGTCGACGTGGCCGAGATTCTAATGAATCTCGACCCATAGGAAATAAGTGGTCAACGTGAGAGAACGCACGATCCGATCCTCTCAGATCCCGTGTTTCTCCCATGAAAATCAACCCCTCGGACCACCCAATGCCGAGCTCGACCACATTAGTTTGTTTCAGCAAATAAAGACTTAGACAAGGAAGGCAGGAAAGCCCAAAGAAGAAGAGCGCACGGACCACCGAAGGAAGCCCACCGAGGCCGCACCATGGTCAAGCCTCGGTCAAATCACGGTCCACCTTCGGTCAACTTGGAGACCTTGACCAGATTCCATCGGCAACCTGACTTCAAATCTCAAGACACCAGATTATGTGGTCAAGGGAAGGACAAGTTTCGGATTAGCACAAGTGAATTATTCGGTGTCCGAAGCATGGACACTCGCGGCACCTTTATGAGGACATCCATGGTCAACCATGGCCAACAAATCCGTGCTAAAGCTGCCATATTCATAGGAGAATCGTTGGACAACAACCTTTCAAAAGCACCCTCGGTCAAGCACGACTTTCATGCAAATCCAGCCGTGCATATCTTTGATGAATCAAGCCTAAGATCTTCCTGAAGCTAATCCAAGACGTTCAAGTCATCTAAGGGCTTACATTGTCTTTGTTAGTTTTCTTATCTTTTACGTTTTTGTTTATTTAAGTGTAACACTTACACTTTAATGAGTAGAGTGAATTTTTAGAGAAAAATTGTGCAAAGCACCTTCTTCACGAAAGGTTTAAAGCTCTCTCCGACGAATACTTCTCTGGTGAGTCACATCCGGCCGAGACCGTCAACCCTTTGCACGTACGTTCGGTGAGTCATATCCGAGTGCGGGCGAGGTCTACCGAGGAGAATACCTTGATTGCTCAGGTATTCAAATTGTTCATCCATCCCCTCTCTAAACTCGCAAGAGTTTATCCATTCCATCCCCCGAGCTATCAATCCCTCCATTACCTAAATTCACCACCTTTTCCACCTTTCGAGCCATTACCATATTTTCCCGAGCCATTCCACTTTTCATACGACCATTCCCCATATTTCCCATCACCATACGCTTCCGCAACCCAACTTCACAATTCGCACACGACGTTTTCCTGTTTGACGCACGCACCACCAATCCGAGCCCCAAGGAAGGCACATCAGGCCCGCGCCAAGGATGGAAGATCGGGCCCCAACATCGAAGCTGTGGGCCCCCAAGCAAACCACGGACACTAAGCAGTTGGACACGTTAGCCGATCAACCGAGGACAAGAGAAATCCGATGTTTCAAGTGTCTCGGGCGTCATGACCGTCATCCAGGAGAACGAGCAGATCGTGAGCGAGGATGAGCCGACAACCAAAGACGCTGAAATCCCGGTCCAGACCAATGAAGACGATGTTTGTTGTGCTAATGACGGACCAAAGTTAATGATGGTCCAAAGAATTTTTTCTACACAACCGCAACAACCCGACGACCAATGGGAGACACTATTTCATAGCCGGTGTCTCATCAAGGACAAAGTATGTTCGGTGATCATCGACGGTGGAAGTTGTACAAATGTCGCATCCCACGAACTAACCGAGAAGCTGGCGCTACCTACCACCGAGCATCCGACTCCATACAAGTTGCGGTGGATTACCGATCGTGAAGATATTCGGGTGACCAAACAAACCCGGGTAGACTTTGAGATCGGAAACTACAAGGACACGGTCCTTTGCGACGTGGTGCCGATGAGTGCCACACATTTGCTACTCGGCCGGCCGTGGCAATACGATCGGCATACTGTGCACGACGGGTTTACGAACTGATACACCTTCAAGATGAACGGGCGTAATATCATCTTGGCCCCCGTGACGCCCGCACAAATTGCCAAGGACGAGGCCGCCGAAAGGAAAGAGGCCACGACCAAGATGGCCCTATTCATGGGCCGAAAGGAGCTAGCGCGCGCCCTCGGACAAAAAGGCCCCATCATCGTGCTCTTACACTGAGAGCCCGATGACCGTGATGAGGAGATTATTCCCGAGATAGTGCAACCACTACTAGACCGGTTAAAAGATGTGTTCCCGGACAAGCTCCCCGACTGTCTACCACCATTACGAGGGATCGAGCACCACATCGATCTACAACCGGGTGTAACATTACCAAACTGACCACTGTACAGGCTCAATCCCGAAGAAAGTAAAATTTTACAAGAGCAAGTACAAGAACTTCTCACGAAGGGCTATATCCGAGAGTCCTTGAGTCCGTGTGCAGTCCCGGCACTCCTTGTGCTGAAGAAAGATGGAAGCCACCGCATGTGCATTGATAGCCGTGCCATCAACGACATCACCATCAAGTACCATTTCCCGATGCCCCGGCTCGATGATTTGCTTGACAAACTTAGCGGTGCGAGAGTCTTTTCTGCGGTGGACCTCAAAAGCAGATATCACCAAATCCGGATGCGTGAAGGCGATGAGTGGAAGACCGCCTTCAAGACACGGTATGGGCTGTTCGAATGGCTTGTTATGCCATTCGGACTCACCAACGCCCCAAGCACGTTCATGAGACTTATGAACCATGTGCTACGCGAGTTCCTTGGAAAGTTTATCATCGTTTATTTTGATGATATACTTATTTATAGCGCGGACATATCAAGCCACCTTGACCACTTGGAGCGGCTTTTCATCACATTACGACGGACCAAGCTTTACGGAAACCGCAAGAAGTGCGCCTTTGTCCAAAACCGAATCCACTTTCTCGGCTTTATCTTGTCTGAAGGCAGCGTTGAAGTGGATTCCGACAAGATCAAGGCCATCCGAGATTGGCCCACACCGACGAGCGTCTCAGACATCCGAAGTTTCCACGGACTTGCAAATTTTTACCGACGCTTCATCAAAGGATTCAGCACCATTGTGGCTGCTTTGACCGAACTAACAAAGAAGGGCAAAGAGTTTGAGTGGTCAAAGCTATGTCAAACTAGTTTTGACCACATCAAGACTCGGCGTTGTGAAGAACCGGTTCTCACACTCCCAGATTTTAACAAGGCTTTCGAGGTGGAGTTCCTCCTATTTCTTCCATCCTCTCTCTGAACAAGATCAACACAATTGGTCCCACTTGAAGTAACTCCCGAGTGAGCTCCTTCTTGTTGATGAGCAAAACTTTCTTGGAGGAGTTCTCTCTTCTCATCCTCTCATCTCTAGCTATGTCCTCGGGTGCTAGGGGTGCAAGTTTGATGTGCCAGTTCTCCCACTTGAATGAGTATTCATTGGACAGCCCATTATGCAAGGTATGCTGATCAAATTGCCATGGCCTCCCAAGAAGAATGTGGCTTGCATCCATTGGTAAGACATCACAAATAACAACATCCTTGTAACTCCCAATTGAGAATTCAACTCTTGTGTGTTTGGTCACCTTAAGGTCACCTTCATCATTCAACCACCGGAGCCGATATGGAGAGGGATGATCCTCGATTTTAAGTTCTAGCTTCTCAACAAGTTTGGTGGATGCCACATTGGTGCAACTCCCTCCATCTATGATTAAGGAGCACACTTTATCCTTGATCAAACATCGGCTATGAAAGATGTTCGCTCTTTGGATAGAATCAGGCCGGTCATTGGTTGTGAGTGTTCTTCGGATCACCATTAGGAGGGGGCCTTCTTGTGCTCGGAACACTTCCTCTATAGGCTCGACCAATGGTTCTTCCACTTCTTCCATAGGCTCATCTTCACTCAAAACCTCCCCACTACCTTCAATGAGAACCATCACTCTCTTATTAGGGCATTGGGAAGCAATATGTCCTAATCCAAGACATTTAAGGCATTTTATTTCTCTTGACCGTGGCTTATTAGCATCTTCAATTGGTTTAGGAGTGATGTCTTTGCTTTGTGTCCACGATTTTGATTGGTAAGTCTTGTTCTCCTATCTTGGAGCTGGCTTATAAGGTGTGTTGAAGGTCGGAGCTGGTCTCACTACATTCTTCTTGCCTTTCTTCTTGTGTTGCCTTTCCACCTGTAAGGCTAATTGTATAGCGGCATCCAATGAATCCACAATTTGTAACTCCACCACATCTCATATATCTTTATGTAATCCCCTTAGGAACTTGGCTAGAATTTGTTCTTCCGGTTCCTCAAGATCACAACGGATTCGCCAGGTCTCAAACTCCATCAAATACTCTTCCACCGAAAGGTGTTCTTGTTTCAAATTTTGGAGTTGATAGAACAATTCTTGTCTATAGTGGCTAGGGACAAATCTCCTTTTCATGTGCATTTTCATGGCTCTCTAAGTATTTATTTCTTCCTCACGGTCACGTCTCCTTTGGGCTCTCAAGCTATCCCACCACAAACTTGCATAGCCGTGGAGCTCCAAAGCCACTAGTTGCAACTTAGATTTCTTCGAATAGTTATAGCAATCAAAAACTTTATCCACCTTATCCACCCAAGTCAAATATGTATCTCCATCACAAAAGCCATTAAAAGGAGGAATACTTAGCTTCATATGCCTCAAATCATCCTCACGGGGTTGTCTATCCCGTGGTTCAAACTCATCCTCCGAATCTTCTACTTCATATAATCGGGTCCGAGCACCTCCGGTTCTTCTTCAGGGAGTAACCGGGGGAGGTGGTCTTGGAGGATTTGGTGTCTCCCACCTTTGTAACAAGGCGTCCAACCTTTGTTTAATACCATCAATTTGGTTATGTAAATCGGACCCACGTTCTTGGGAGGACATTGGAGGTGGAGGTGGTGCACTTGTTGATGGGAGGTCTCGGCTAGGCTTCAAAACCACCCCACTTCTAGTGGTCATGCCACCACTTTTATGTGCCATAAAAAAAATTAGGGAATTGGATGGATTAAGAGTAAGGAACAAGGGAAATAAGAGCTGTGCTCTGATACCAAATGACACGCTCCAAAGGATGCAAAGGTGTCGATAGAGGTAGGAGGAATGGTAATCTGCCGAGAGTCAATGAAGGAATGCAGAAACAGGGGAATGAGTCCAATGGAACTGAAAATGCATGCGTTCGTTTGGATTAAATTTTTTTTGGACTTAGACTTTAGGGAATGGACCAAATTTGGTCAAACTTTCAGAGGTATAGCACATGAGGAACATAAAATGGCACGAGGTCACTTTTAGACACACAAGTGGACAAACAAGGTTTTGACAATGCAGTAGGTGAAGAGAAAACCTCTGCACAACTCTCAATACAGACAAGCTGATAACGAGAAAATTGGCAGAAAACTTTCACTATTGAAGGGGAATCAAATGGTGAGGGTTTGGGCGGAATCAAGCAGGTAGTTTAGAAGTTATGAGAGATTGAATTTTGGTCGACAGAACTGCCAGATTTCAGGAGTTCGGAAGAAGGGAGGAGGAAAAAGGCATGCACAACTTTTAGATAGGAGAAACAAGGAGTGAAATGACAAAACAAATATCTCAAGACATGAAAGAGGAACTCACAGTCCAAATTTTAGGACATTAGCACATGGGAACAGAAGTTTACACGGAGGGTACTTTTGTGACACAAACTGGAATTAGGTTAAAATATAACTGGCAGCAACCAACAAGGACAACAATAATTCCCAAACAAACAAATGGAGGGATGGCTATGTGATTTCCAAGCTTACCTTGACCCAAAAGAAGTGTGGAGGAAGGTTGGAATAAAGGCTAAGTGGCTCTAGCAAGACACCAACGCCAAAGACAAAGAAAGATTATGGATATTACTCACCAAAATCTAACCTTGCCGTGAGAAAAGGGAAGGAGTAAAAGAGCTTCAAGCTTCTACAATTTACCAAATTCTTTTCTGCCTTCATTAGACATGGGAGGAGGGATTCATACCCCCTCAAACTTACACAAAATACAAAAACAATTAAAAACCTAAATTTAGGACTAATGAGTGGCTAAGTAGGAGGTAGGTGGGAAAAAGGGGCCCACCTTCAACTTGCCTCCCAACTCAAACACTCCCTAGACCTAAACCACGTCTAAAAGAATTTAAAAACTCAAGTTTCATGGAAATAATATTTCCCTTAAGCTCCGACATGATGGAGCATAAATTGGTCCAATCCGAACCAATTTCCAACAAATTGATCCAAACCGAACCAACCTCCATACATCATTTCAAGCTACTAGAATAATTACAATTACAAGTACTCTAAACAAGGACAAAATCTCCAAGTGGTGAACTACTAAACCTCCATTGTTGGACCAACCTCTCCTTTGATTTATTGGGCTCCAATCCATGCTCAAAGTGAAGAGGATTTTAGGCAAGGTTCGGTCCATCACTTGACAGATTGTCCATTGACAAATTGATATGATCACTTGCATCCTTCTTGGACCACACTTGAACAGCGTCCTCTCCCATGGTGGACAAAGTGAAGTCGGCTTTCCCTTCTTTTGGAGTTGGACATGGCCGAGGCTCGGATAGGTTGTCTGGCAAGAAGGGCTTTGGGCTTCGGTTGTCAACTTCTCCTCTTCAAATTCCCAATGCAAATAATGTTTGAGAAGCTCTTTGTCAAGGGGTGAGGGATCATCTAAGAGGTCCATTAAAGGAAATGTTACACCTGCAAAATCAGCAAACAAGTTAGCAAATTGTCTTGCACAGCTACGGGTTATCATGCCCTCCGGGTGGTGGTGGCTCACGGGCATGTCATTGTGACAAGGTGCGTGCGCAGTGTGGTGTGGCCATGGCACGTCGCCGGCGCGAGGGTGCTGCCATGGAACAGCGCGTGCTCATCGAGGGGCGGCCATGGTAGGGCAGGCAGCCAAGGGTGGGGCGGCCGCCATGGCACGGCGCACTCACATCGAGGTGTGGCCATGGCACGGCGCGCGCGCTGTAGAGTGCGGCAATGGCATGGAGCGTGCACTAAAGGGTGCAGCCATGGTGCGGAGTGCGCGCTCGAGGAATGTGCCTCATGTGCAACCGGAGCACACCATGGACCTAGCCCCGGCGTGCCCAACAAGCCCGAATGATTTCACTAACTTAGTCGCTCGTTTTGCAGTTAATTTAACCTCAGAAACTCCCTCCGAGTATGATCGGGAATGGCCCAAGCATTCCATCACTTGGTGTTCGGCCATTCCCGGCCTCGAAGCATCCATCGGCCCACCTACCGACAACCCCTCGGCGACCAGCGGACTACAGGCCGTCGACGTGGCCGAGATTCATTAGAATCTCAGCCCATAGGAAATAAGTGGCCGACGTGAGAGAAAACACGGTCCGATCCTCTCGGATCCCGTGTTTCTCCCACGTGAACCAACTCATCGGCCCACCCATTGCCGAGCTCAGCCACATTAGTTTGTTTTAACAAATAATGACTTAGACAAGGAAGGCAGGAAAGCCCAAAGAAGAATAGCGCACAGGCCACCAAAGGAAGCCCACCGTGGCCGCACCATGGTCAAGCCACGGTCAAACCACGGTCCACCTTCGGTCAACTTGGTGACTTTGACCAGATCCCATCGGCAACTTGACTTCAAATCTCAAGGTACCAGATTGCTTGGTCAAGGGAAGGACACATTTCAGATTAGCACGAGCGGATTATTAGGTGTCCGAAGCATGAACACTCGCGGCGCTTGCAAAAGACATCCACAGTCAACCGAGGCTTTGCAGCCGAATTGACCGTGCTAATGTCTGAATTCGGACAGCATAAGTTGGCCAGAGAACTCCTTTTCAAAATGGCATGGACAAATCCCGTAATTTTCGGAGAGGAGTTCAAACCGGCCAACATTTAAATGCACCGCGCGCGCCGAAAGATCATCCACCGAACAACCAGCAGGAAATCCGAGATTTTCAATCAAACGAGACCAAGTTCAGAGTGTCCAGATTCATGGAGGAATGTCCGGCAACCGCATTTCAAAATGGCCCGCGCGGATCCCTCATTGTCCGAGATAGGTCAACACCCGGTCGGCATTTTTTGAAATTGCCGCGCACACTTCTGAGCCATCTACGGAAACGAAAAGATCCACGCCCAGATTCAGCCATGAATCTTCTCACTACTTCAGTCTAAGTTCATCCAGAGGTTTAAAATCAAAATGGCCCGCACAGATCCCATGATGTCCGAGATAAGGTCAAAGTTGGTCGTGATTTTGAACAAGCCACACGCGCTCCTCGACCATCGGCAACCGTCAAAGATTTTCTTTCAAATATGGTCCGCGCGGACATGCATCTGGACATCATAGAGTCATTTGGGAGCTGTGTTCGAATTTGGCTCGAGCAAATCCCGAAGTGCACGTAGGATGGTCAACCCCGGTCGACGATTTGAATATGCCACGCGCACCCACGACACATCATCGGCCATCCGATGATTTAAATTCAAATGACACCGTGCGCAGCCCTTCTCAAGTCAACTGAAGGTCAACCAAGGTATTCAATTCAAAATGGCACGAGAAAATCCCACAAAATCCGAGGCATGGTTAACTCGGTCGCCATTTTGAATACACCCGCGCGCACACTCGAGCCAACACCAACCAACCAAGGAGGAAGACCACGTGCTCCTTAATTCAGACCACCGAGAGCATTTTGAAGACTCCTTATCCAATTTGGCATGAGCCTACCTTCACATGTTCGGAGCTAGCCCACCCGGCGCCACCTCTCGGTCAACATAGAGTCTCCTTCGGTCAAGCTTCAAATCCAGCCGCGTAAAACCTTAATGGAATGAACCTTCAGCAGAAGAGGAGAGTCCTTTGGTCAACTTCAAGTCCATGAAGATCCCTCCCGAGCCAATCTCGAGCGTTCATGCAATCCAAGGGCCAAAAGCCATTCCCTCTCTTTTTATTTTTATGCATTAAATAATGTATCAACATTCACTTCAAGGGTAGAGAGAATTTTAATAGAATTGTGCTTAGCACCTTCATACCTTTGGTTGAAGCTCTTTTCCGACGGTTTCTTCTCCGGTGAGTCATATCTGGCAAAACTCCGTCAACCCTTGAGTGCCCGATCGGTGAGTCACATCCGAGAGCATCCAAGGTCTATCGATTCCAGCACTTTGATCGCTCGAGTGTTTGAATCGTCCGACCTCATCCTTCCTAAATTCCATCTCACCTCCCGAGCCTTCAAAATCCTTCCATAAGCCGATTCCGGTCCATACATTTCCCTCCGATCCACCCTCATATTTTCCCGAGCCATTAAACTATTTCCATCTCCAATTGTCCTTATTCTCATCCCATTACACTTCCGCACCCCAACTCCTGAATTCGCCCGACTCCATTTTCCGACTGCCGTACACGGTACCTTACCCAGGTCACGTGTATGCACATTTCCGACCCACGGTGCGCCGGTCAATTTTGGACGGCACATCAGTGCCGTGCGGGGTGGTTGGCGCACCGTGGGTCGGATTTGTGCGCTCATGGGGCTCGGATGAGGGTGAGTGCAGCGCATGGGAAAAAGGGGCTCGGGCGAAATGGAATTTTGAGGTGCGGAAGTGTAATGAGATGGAAATGATGGTGTTTGGAAGGTAAATTATGGGAATGGCTCGATGGAATGGAAAAATGGTTCGGATGGCCGAATGGATGGAAAATGAGGAAAGTGGAGGAGATAAGGTTGAAAGCTCGGTGGGTTGGGTGGACTCTATAAAGAGTGTATGGTTTTTAGGTGGCTGGACAATTCAACCACTTGAGCAATCTAAGTGTCCGATTGGTAGACCTTACCCGCACTCGGATGTGACTCACCGATCGGACGTGCAAGGGGTGATGCTCTTGGCCGGATATTACTCACCGGAGAAGGGTACGTCGTGGAGGGCTTCAACGGTTAGGAAGAAGGTGCTAAGCACAAATTTTATTCAATTTCTCTCTGCCTTTCCAGTGAAGGCCGATACACTTAAATAAACTTAAAAGTAAAAACAGAAAATAAAATGAAAAAGAATTAAACTAAGCCCTACGATTTGATGGATGCTTTGGATCAATCGGAAAAGATCTTCTTTGACTTTGGGAAGACCAAGGATGCTCCTTTTTTGTGGAAGGCTCGATCCATTAGACATATGCTCGGCTGAATTTGAAAAGTGACTGTTGTGGAACAAGGTTTGATGAGGCTTCAGGCATCAATGGATTTGATGAGTGGCAATTTAAAATGAAGGGTCCTGATGCCTTTCTCTTATGTTGGGAACTCGAACCAGTATGGATAAGCTCGGAAAATTTGAATGGAAGTAGTGGTTGACCGAGGGTGGACTTCAGGTTGATCTAGGGATTTTCTTCGTGCGAATTTGAAATGAAAGGTCTCGATGCATTCCTCTTCAGCTGAGAATCTAAAATAATATAGATATGCGCGGCAGATTTTGAATGGAGACCAAGGTTGCACGGGGAATGATGTGCAATCCGGTGTGGTTTGCACGTCGTGATTGGTGGGTGTGCGCGCGAGATAGATTGGCTCGGGCGTTTGGTGAACGGTCGATGGAATGGTTGATAATGTGGGGTTTTGCGGAAGCTTGCCGATGGAAATTGTGAGATGGCATGGTGAATATGATCGGAAGATCGGGGAGGTTGATGATGGCTCGGGAATGGTGCGGGTTATGGAGGAATTGGATGATGAAGATGAAGTTGGACGATTTGGACGCTTGAGCAATCAAAGGTTCCAAATCGGTAGACCTTGGAGAAGACTCGGATATGACGCACCGAGGCTTTGACAAGGGTTGACGGAAGCTTGGCCGGATATGACTCACCGGAGAAGTAACGTCGTTTGAGAGAATTATCAAAAAGGCTCAAAGCACTTGTATTGATAAAAATTCGCTGACTCATTCAAGTGCAAGTGTTACACTTAAATACTAAACGTAAAAGATAAAAAGCTAAGAAAGACAAATTAAGCCCTTGGATGACTTCAACGCCTAAGATTGCTTTGGAAGGTCTCCGGTTGACTTTAGGCTCGGTTCATGAAGATTGGCACGGTTGGTTTTTCGTCTTGACCGAAGGTGACCATGATTGACCGAGAGGGTGCACCCGGTGGGACAATCTTCGAGCCATGAAATATTGGCTCGTGCCAATTTGGATCCGGGGCTTCTAAAAGGCTCTTGGTGGTCTGAAAGAGGTGTCACGTGGTCTGGTTCCTCGGTTGTCCGGCAATGGTTCATGAATGTGCGCGGGCGACTTGAAAAAGACCGAATCGGTGGTTGATCTGATCTTTGCTATGGTGGGATCCGCAAGGATATTGTGGAAAGTTGTTGCTCGAAGATCCTCTGAAGATTCAACAGATTGATCATNTGCAATTATGTTTACCGAACATCTTTTAGTTGTTTTTATTTTCAGCATGAACTAAATTTATCTTGGTTAGATTTTGGAAATATCTTGTTTTATGAACTCTCAGTTTGTATTTATTTCGTAATTTGAATAATTCAACTAGGTTTTCATTCCTATCGTGTATAAACTGGACGCCACAGTTATAACGTACTTAATGATTTCTAAAACGCCATTAGAAAATCATCTAGAAAGTAGTTGAATTTCTTGAGTTGTTAAATTAGTGTTTTGCAATTTAACTAAACGTCTTTAATTTATTAAAACGTTGGCTTAAGGGGAAAATAATAAGATTGGTTCTGAAGGTCTTCAAATCTCAATGTCCTTGCCATAAGATTGGAAGAAATTGAGAAAAGAAGCCAATCGGTAGGCGACGCCAGCCATCGATTTCATAGATATCTTTTCCGTCAAACGTGCTGTAGTCTGTGCTGTAGCACAGACATACAGCCGAGAGTGAATAAACAGGAGAAACCAAAATCTAACATTCTTTATCGCTGAATCTCGTTCGTTTATCAGATCTGCATACATCTTTTAAGTTGTTTATATTTTCCTTTTATTTTACTTTTAACAAAAAATCATCAAAACAATCTTTATCAATTTTATATAACTATTTTACATCGCATATTCGGAAAATATTAGATTTCATTATCCTCGTGGGATCGTTAATCTTTTATATTACTTGACTGTGCACTTGCGGTTTTTAACGACACATTCGCACCCAACAGTTGTTATCCAACGATCCTCCTACAAATATGGCAGCTTTAGCACGGCTGGATTTGCATGAAAGTCGTGCTTGACCGAGGGTGATCTTTGGTTGTCCGTTGGATGCGCGCTTGGTTGATCTTATCTCGGATTTCTTGGGATTCACTCGTGCTAATTTTGAAATATTGTTGTCCAAAGATTCTCCTATGAATATGGCAACTTTATCACAGATTATATTGATTAAAATCCCCTTTGTTTCACCGATGGTCCGATAATCGGTTTTTGTGCGTGCCCGGTGGATACTCTTCGGATATCTGAGATTATTCCGTGTCAAACTCGAACCTTATCTTTTCCTTGACCAAATAACCAGATTACTTAAAGATTTAAGTAAAGTGACAGATGTAATTTAGTCAAGGTCTTCTAGTGGGCCGAGGCCTGACCGTGGGCCGGTCAATGTTCGGCCGAGGTGGTCCTTCGTGGGCCTTCGCCTATGGGATGTGCGTTCCTCTTCTTGTGCTGTCTTCTCTTCGTTTTCTAAGGCTAATTGTTGGCTGAAAAGAAATAAACTAAGTGTGACCGAAAATAGGGCCCATGGTTGAACACTTGGTCCGTGGGGATTTGGATCGAGCGTTCTCCCATGTCGGTCAATTATTCCAACGGGCCGAAGCCCTAGAGGACTTCAGCAAAGCCGAGGACCGTGTCTCCATGGGTCGTTGGGTAATGATCGTGGGGCGCCTGTTGGGCGTCGGGCGGGTCGTGGTCGCGAGCCTCGGCCGTATCATGGCCTGGTGCGCCGGGCTCGTCGTAGTTGGACATGCTCGGATGCCATCTGAGCAAAACTGGTATCTGATCCCGATTATCCTCGGACATATTCTCCGATGCTAAGTTCCCTGCAAAACGAGCACACAAATTAGCGAAATTGGCTGTGCTCCTCGGCGCTAGATCGGCGATGTGCTCCTGTTGCACATCAGGGAAGACCTTCGGTTGACCATGTTCCAGCCATCTAGGGATTTTCTGCGTGCGATTTTGAAATGAAAGGTCCCAATGCATTCCTCTTCAGCTGAGAATCTGAAATAATATTGATATGCGCGGCGGATTTTGAATGGAGACCAAGGTGGCACGGGGAAGACCTTCGGTTAACCATGGATGACCGCGCGTGGCTGACCGGGGTTGACCATATCCCGAATATTGAGGGATCCGTGCGTGCCATTTTGAAATTCTGTTGCCATACGATCCTCTGATGATTTTGGCAGCTTTGGCGCGGATTCTTTGCATGAAAATCCGTGTTTTTCCGCCGGTGGCTCGATGAATGATTTAAGGGCGAGCGGGCTGATCGAGGTCGACCATATCTCGGATATTGAGGGATCCGCTCGTGCCATTTTGAAAAGGTTGTTATCCAACGATCCTCCGATGAATAGGACAGCTTTAGCACGGATTCTTTGGATGAAAATCTCTCTTGTTTTTCCGGTGGCTTGATGGACGGTTTTTGTGTGCGCGGTTTGATCTTATCTCCTGTCATCACGGGATTTGTCCGTGCCATTTTGAAATTGTAACTTTAGACACTCCTAGGTTGTCCGAAACAAGATAAGGGCACAGTTATTTCTGATGTAAACTCTTGGTTGGCTGTTGATGTCTCGAAGCGTGTCCCGCGAGTGTCCATGTCTCGGACACCGATAAATCCTTGAGTGCCAACTCGAATCTTGTCCTTTCCTTGACCAAATAATTGGATTACTCACGGATTTAAGTCAAGTTTTCGATAGGATTTGGTCAAGGTCTCCTAGTTGACCGAAGGTGGACCGTGTCTTGACCGTGTCTTGACCATGTCTTGACCGTGTCTTGACCATGGTTCGGCCGCCTTCTCCCTTTGTGGGCCTTTGTGCGTCTTCTTCTTTCGGCTGCTTTCTCTTCCTTCTCCAATGTTATTTGCTGAAAATAAATAAAAATAAATGTGACCGAAAGTTGGCCCATGGGTGAGCACTCGATCCATGAGGATTGAATCGGGTGTTCTCCCATGCCGGTCACTTATTTCAACAGGTCGAAGTCTTAGAGGACTTCGGCAAGGCCGACAACCAAGTCTTCTCTGGTCGTCGGGTCATGGTCGTGGGGTTGGGCGCCGGGTGTGTCATGGCCGGGAGCCCCGGGAGTGTCACGGCCGGGAGCTCTGGGTGCGTCGTGACTGGGATTGCTCCGACGCCACTCGAGCTCAATTCTTAACCGCTCCCAATCAGCCTCGAAATATGTTACCGAGGTTAAGTTTCCTGCAAAATGAGCACACAAGTTAGGGAAATTGGGCGTGCTCATCGGGACTAGGTCGGCGATGTACTCCGATTGTACATCAGGGCAACGTGCTTGCTCGAGGTGCGGCCATGGCACAGAGAGCGCGCAGGGGGTGCGGCCTGATGTGCCGTCAAAAATTGATCGGCCCGAGAGCATTGTAAATGGTTGAGAATGAAGGTAAGAATATGGAAATAGCTCGGTTAGATATGAGGGTGGCTCGGAGGGGAAGATATGGACCAGATTCGGCTTGTGGAGGGGGTTGATAGCTCGGGGATGGAAATGGGTTTTCAGGAAGGTTGAGATGAAGAGAAAGGTCAAATAATCTGAACACTTAAGCAATCAAAGTGTTCGGATTAGTAGACCTCGGTAGTGTTCGGATATGACTCACCGATCACACTCTCGAGGGTTGACACACTCGGCCGGATATTACTCACCGGAGGGGAAACGTCGGAAAGAGCTTCAACCGTTTGAAGAAGGTGCTAAGCACAATTTGATTAAAATTATCTCTGCCTTCTAAATGAAGGTCGATACATTATTTAATGCATGAAAAATAAAAAGAGAGGGAAAGGCTTTCGGCCCATGGATTGCATGAACGCTCGAGATTGGCTCGGGATGGATCTTCATGGACTGGAACTTGTCCAAGGACGCTCCTCTTCTACTGAAGGCTTGATCCATTAAGGTTTTGCACGGCTGAATTTCAAGCTTGACCGAAGGAGACTCTATGTTGACCGAGAGGTGGCACCGGGTAAGCTAGCTCCAAACATGTGAAGGTTGGTTCGTGCCAAATAGGATAAGAACTCTTCAAAATGCTCTCGGTGGTCAGAATCAAGTAGCATGTGGTCTGCCGTCTCGATTGGTCGGTGATGGCTCGTGGGTGTGCGCGGGTTCATTCAAAATGGCGACCGAGTTGACCATGTCTCGGATTTTGTGGGATTCTCTCGGGCCATTTTGAATTGAAGATCTTGGTTGACCTTTAGTTGACCTAAGAAGAGGTGTGCGCGGATCCATTTGAATTTAAATTATCGGATGGCCGATGATGACTCGTGGGCTAGCACGACACATTCAAATCGTCGACCGGGGTTGACCTTCTTCCGTGCACTTCGGGATTTGCTCGGGCCAAATTCAAACACAGCTCCCATAAGGCTTAATGACATCCAGATACATCCACGTGCGGACCCTATTTGAAAGAAGATCTTTGGCGGTTGCTGATGGTCGGGGAGCGCGCGCGGCTTGTTCAAAATCACGACCAAAGTTGACCTTATCTCGGTCTTCATGGGATCTGCATGGGCCAACTTGATTTCAAACCTTTGGATGAACCTAGGCTGATGTAGTGAGAAGATTCATGGCTGAATCTGGACGCAAATCTTTCTGTTTCCGCGGATGGCTCAGAGTTGTGTGCGGTAACTTCAAAAATGCCGACCATAAGGGATCCGCGCGGGCCATTTTGAAATGCGGTTGCCAGACACTCCTCCATAAATCTGGACACTCTGAACTTGGTCTCCTTTGATTAAAAATCTCGGATTTCCTGCTAGTGGTTCGGTGGACGATCTTCGGGCGCGAGCGGTGCACTCAAATGTTGGCCGGTTTGAACTCGTCTCCGAATATCACGGGATTTGCCTATGCCATTTTGAAAAGAGTTCTCTGGCCATCTTGTGTTATCCTAATTCAAACATTGGCACGGTCAATTTGGCTGCCAAGCCTCGGTTGACCATGGATGTCTTCATGTCAGCACCGCGAGTGTCAATGCTTCGGACACCGAATTATCCGTGTGTGCTAATCCAAAACTTGTCCTTTCCTTGACCAAATAATCAGGTTTCTTGAGATTTGAAGTCAATTTTCCGATAGGCTTTGGTCAAGGTCTCCTAGT
The DNA here is from genome assembly GCA_003255005.1 of Begonia fuchsioides. Classification (NCBI taxonomy): domain Eukaryota; kingdom Viridiplantae; phylum Streptophyta; class Magnoliopsida; order Cucurbitales; family Begoniaceae; genus Begonia; species Begonia fuchsioides. The sequence goes on along the minus strand of QAOC01047831.1, from coordinate 190,378 downwards.
TGACTGAAGGTTGACCGAAGCTTGACTATGGTGCGGCTACGGTGGGCTTCCTTCGGCGGACTGCGCGCTCTTCTTCTTTGGGCTTCCTTGCTTTCCTTATCTAAGTCCTTATTTGCTGAAACAAACTAATGTGGCCGAGCTCGGCATTGGGTGGGCCGATGAGTTGGTTCTCGTGGGAGAAACACAGAATCCGAGAGGATCGGACCGTGCGTTCTCTCATGTCGGCCACTTATTTCCTATGGGCCGAGATTCATGACGGCCTTTAGTCCGCTGGTCTTTGAGGGATAGTCGGTAGGTGGGCCGTTGGACGCTTCGGGGCCGAGAATGGCCGAACACCAAGTGATGGAATGCTAGGGCCATTCCCGATCATATTCGGAAGGAGTTTCTGAGGCTAAGTTATCTACAAAACGAGCAACTATATTAGTAAAATCATTCGGGCTCGTTGGGCTTGTCGGGGCTAGATCCATGGTGTGCTCCGGTTGCACATCATCCTCCCGGGGTACTTGAGGATTTGTCCCCAAATCTACCCTTGGCTCCTCCAAATCTTCGCGTTCATCATCATCCAAGTAGGGGGATAAGTCTCGGACGTTGACCGTGGTAGTTACGCCATGCTCGCTCGGTAATTCGAGTTTGTAGGCGTTCGGGTTGATTCTCTCGGTCACCCGGAAAGGTCCTTCGGCTCTTGGTAGTAATTATGCGTGCTTATGCTTGAAATACCGAAGCTTAAGCCACACTAAATCTCCTACTTGAAAAATTTTCTCCTTTTGGCCTCGGTTGGCCGCTTTTGCATATTTCTCGTTTTTCTTCTCGATCCTCTTCTTGATTTTCTCATGCAATTTTTGGATCTTCTCGGCCCTGTCGTGGCCGTCAGAATTGACATGCTCTTGGCTCGGCAATGGAAGTAAATCCATTGGTGTAGATGGATTAAATCCGTATGCCACTTCAAACGGAGTCATGCCCGTGGTGTTGTGGCAGCACCGGTTGTAGGCAAATTCGATGAACGGCAATTGAGTGTCCCATGTCGTGATCCTTGTATCCACTACACTTCGGAGTAGTTAGCTGAGGGATCGGTTGACTACTTACGTTTGTCCGTCGGATTGTGGGTAGAATGTCGTGCTGAAAAGTAGCTTCATGCCAAGCCGTGCCCATAAAGTCCTCCAAAACGTGCTAAGGAACTTTCCATCTCGATCGGATACGATGGACTGAGGCATCCCGTGTAACCGGACAATTTCCTTGAAGAATAGGCCGCCAATGACCGTGGCCTCGGCTGTTTTGGCACATGCCACTAAGTGCGCCATCTTCAAAAAACGATCGACCACCACCATAATTGAATCATTGCCTCGACTATTTCATGGAAGGCCGAGAACAAAGTCCATGCTAAGAGCTTGCCATGGATGGTCCGGTACCAGTAGTGGTAGGTATAACCCTTGAGCTAGGTTTCGGGTCTTGGCCTTCTTGCATACCGTGCATCGTTCCACAAAGTGATGCACGTCCCGGAATAAATGGGGCCAATAGAAATGCTCCTTGAGCATCTCCCATGTCTTCTTCTCGCCAAAATGTCCCGCAAGACCGCCTCCGTGAGCCTCGGTGATGAGAGACTCCCGGATGCTCCCTTTTAGGATGCATATTCGTCCTCCACGGAAAAGGTACCCGTCGTTCACATGATATTCCACCAAAATCGGGATCCTCTGTGTAGCATTGTTTCAACCAATCGAGGCCGTAGCAACGTACCCTTAGTTCGGTGAAGAGAGCGTTCCTTCGTGATAATGCGTTGGCCACCACGTTAGTGTCACCCTTTTTGTACTTAATGATGTACGGATACTTTTCCAAGAACTCGATCCATTTTGCATGTCTCTGATTAAGCTTCCCTTGCCCCTTAATGAATTTGAGGGCTTGGTGGTCAGAATGGATGATGAATTCCCGGGGCAACAAGTAGTGTTGCCAAACTCCAATAGCTCGGGCGGCCCGAGGCTATCGTTAAAATAGGCTATCGGGCGGCCCTCTTGCATCAAGACCGCTCCAATGCCCGTTCCCGAGGCGTCACACTCTCCCTCGAAATCTTTGTTAAAATCCGGGAGTGTTAGCACGGGTGCTTCGCAAAGCCGAGTCTTGATGTGGTCAAAAGTAGCTTGACAAAGCTTTGACCACTCAAACTCTTTGCCCTTTTTCGTAAGTTCGGTCAAAGGGGCCACAATGGTGCTAAATCCCTTGATGAAGCGTCGGTAAAAATTTCCAAGGCCGTGGAAACTTTGGATGTCTGAGACGCTCCTCGGTGTGGGCCAATCTCGGATGGCCTTGATCTTTTCAGAATCCACTTCAACGCCACCTTCGGATAATATAAAGCCGAGAAAATGAATTCGGCCTTGGACAAATTCGCACTTCTTGTGGTTGTCGTAAAGCTTGGTTCACTGCAATGTGATGAAAAGCAGCTCTAAGTGCTCTAAATGGCTCGGCACATCCGTGCTATAAATGAGTATATCATCGAAATAAACGATGATAAACTTCCCAAGGAACTCTCAGAGCACGTGGTTCATAACGCGCATGAACGTGCTAGGGGCGTTGGTGAGTCTGAATGGCATGACGAGCCATTCGAATAATCCATAGCGTGTTTTGAACGTGGTCTTCCATTTGTCGCCTTCGCGCATCCAGATTTGGTGGTAGCCGCTCTTAAGGTCCACCCGGGAAAATATTTTGGCTGCACTTAGTTCGTCAAGTAGGTCATCAAGTTGTGGCATGGGAAACCGATATTTGATGGTTATATCATTGATGGCTCGGATGTAGCCCTTCGTGAGGAGTTCTTTCACTTGCTCTTGCAAGATCTTGCTTTCTTCGGGATTGAGCCGGTACGGTGGTCAGTTCGGCAAGGTTGCGCCCGGTTGGAGATCGATGTGGTGCTCGATCCCTTGGAAGGGTGGTAGACCGTCGGGGAGATCGTCCGGGAACACATCCTTGAACCGGTCAAGTAGTGGTCGCACGACCTCGGGAATAATCTCCTCGTCATGGTCATCAGGCTCTCGGTGTAAGAGCACGATGATTGGGCCTCCTTGCCCAAGGGTGCGCGCTAACTCCTTTCGGCCCATGAAGAGGTTCGTCTTGGCAATTTGCTCCGGTGTCATCGGAGCCAAAATTATGCTTCGTCCATCCATCTTGAAGGAATAATGGTTGGTGAAGCCGTTGTCCATCACGCGTCGGTCGAATTGCCATGGTCGGCCGAGAAGTAGATGAGTGGCGCTCATCGGTACCACATCGCACGTGACCGTGTCCTTGTAATTACCGATCGCGAAAGCTACCCGAGTTTGTTTTGTTACTCTGACATCTTCATGGTCGATGAGCCAACGGAGCTTGTATGGTGTCGGGTGCTCGGTGGTGGGTAGTGCAAGCTTCTCGGTCAGCTCGCGGGACGCGACGTTGGTGCAGCTCCTGCCATCGACGATCAAGGAACAAACTTTGTCCTTGATCAAGCACCGGCTATGAAATAGGGTCTCTCGTTGGTACTCTTCTTGCCGAGGATGGGTGGAGAGAACTCTTCGGACCATCATTAATTTTTGCCCTTCATGAGCATGGTAAATCTCGTCTTTGGTCGGGGCCGGATCTTCCTCGGCCACGGTGGTCGGCTCATCCTCGCTCACAACCTCCTCGGTCTCCATGATGAAAGTCATGACTCGCCGATTCGGACATTGCGCGGCTATTTGTCCACGCCCGAGACACTTGAAACACCGGATTTCTTGGGTCCTCGGTTGATCGGCTAGTGTGTCCGGCTATTTAGTGTCCGTGGTTTGTTTGGGGGCCCAAGGCTTCGGTGTTGGGGCTCGATCTTTGATCCTTGGCGCGGGCCGATATGGTGGGCTCGGCTTTGGGGCTAAGCGATGAGTGACCGCTTTTCCCTTTCTCTTGAGTTGTCTCTCGACCCGTAGAGCCATTTGAATTAGAGTGTCAAATGACTCCAAGGGTTGGAGCTCCACCACATCACCTATGTCTCGATGAAGTCCACGGGTGAACCGCGCCATTATTTGCTCTTCGGGTTCGGCCAAGTCGCACCGAATCCGAAGTGTTTCGAAGTCCGTAAAATACTCATCCACCGATGAGTTGCCTTGTCTTAAACCTTGGAGTTGTAGAATTAATTCTTGACGGTAGTAGCTCGGGACGAACCGCTTCCGCATCAAGTCCTTCATTGTGCGCCACGTGGTGATTTCGCCTTCTTGGTCTCTCCGTCGTTGTGCTCGAAGGCTATCCCACCAAAAGGATGCATAGTCCGTGAGCTCCAAGGATGCGAGCTGGACTTTGAGCCTCTCGGAGTGGTTGTAAAGGTCGAAAATTTTATCGACCTTTTCCACCCAATCGAGGAACTTGTCGCCGTTGGATGCTCCGTTGAATGATGGAATATTCAACTTTGGGAGCCACCATTCTTCTTCATGATCCGAATAATGATTGGGATAGTAATCATCATCCGATCTGTCTGAGTTGTGCGGGCGGGCTCGGTGGTGTCCGCCGTGTCTGGGTCTCCATCTAGGGGGCGGAGTGGGCCTAGCCGGGTGGGCTCGGTTATGTTCGACCATATCGTCTAGTCGTTGCAGCATTGTGTCCATCCTTCGGTTGAGAGCGTCAAATTGCTCTTGATTGTTGTTCTCGGGATCCCAAGGGTCTCGGGGATCGGAGAACATCGTGTGCTCGCTCGTGGTAGGTTGGTGGCGGCCGGTGTTATGGATAGCACCGCTACGAGTCATCATAGCTGAATGGGTTTGAAAGAAAAATTTGGGGTTTTAGAGAGAGAAAAAGATGGTCTTTATTAAGTTTTGGCTCTGATACCAAGATGATGTGCCGTCCAAAATTGATCAGCGCACCGTGATCAGATTTTGCTCGCACACGTGGCTCGGGGAAGAGATAGTGTGCGGCGGTCAGAAAATGAGTTTGTGCGAAATAGGGATTTGTGTTGCGGAAGTGAAGTGGACCGTAAATGGTGGAGAATGAAGGTAAGAATATGGAAATGGCTCGGTTAGATATGAGGGTGTCTCAGAGGGGAAGATTTGGAGGGGGTTGATAGCTCGGGGATGGAAATTGGTTTTCAGGAAGGTTGAGATGAAGGGAAATGTCAAATAATCTGAACACTTGAGCAATCAAAGTGTTCGGATTAGTAGACCTCGGTAGTGTTCGGATATGACTCACCGATCACACTCTCGAGGGTTGACGCACTCGGCCGGATATTACTCACCGGAGGGGAAACGTCGGAAAGAGCTTCAACCGTTTGAAGAAGGTGCTAAGCACAATTTGATTAAAATTCTCTATGCCTTCTAAATGAAGGTCGATACATTATTTAATGCATGAAAAATAAAAAGAGAGGGAAAGGCTTTCGGCCCATGGATTGCATGAACGCTCGAGATTGGCTCGGGATGGATCTTCATGGAATGGAACTTGACCAAGGACGCTCCTCTTCTACTGAAGGCTCGATCCATTAAGGTTTTGCACGGTTGAATTTGAAGCTTAACCAAAGGAGACTCTATATTGACCGAGAGGTGGCACCGGGTAAGCTAGCTCCGAACATGTGAAGGTTGGCTCGTGCCAAATTGAATAAGAAGTCTTCAAAATTCTCTCGGTGGTCAGAATCAAGTAGCACGTAGTCTGCCTTCTCGGTTGGTCGGTGATGGCTCATGGGTGTGCACGGGTTCATTCAAAATGGCGACCGAGTTGACCATGTCTCGGATTTTGTGGGATTCTCTCGGGCCATGTTGAATTGAAGATCTTGGTTGACCTTTAGTTTACTTGAGAAGAGGTGTGCGATGATGACTCGTGGGCGTGCACGACTCATTCAAATCGTCGACCGGGGTTGACCTTCTTCCGTGCACTTCAGGATTTGCTCGGGCAAAATTCAAACGCAGCTCCCATAAGACTTAATGACGTCCAGATACATGCGCGCGCGGCTTGTTTAAAATCATGACCAAAGTTGACCTTATCTCGTTCTTCATGGGATCTACACGGGCCAACTTGATTTCAAACCTCTGGATGAACATAGGCTGATGTAGTGAGAAGATTCATGGCTGAATCTGGACGCGGATCTTTCCGTTTCCACGGATGGCTCGGAGGTGTGCGCGGTAACTTCAAAAATGCCGACCGTGCGTTGACCTATCTCGAACAATAGGGGATCCGCGCGGGCTATTTTGAAATGCAGTTGCCGGACACTCCTCCATAAATCTGGACACTCTGAACTTGGTCTCCTTTGATTAAAAATCTCGGATTTCCTGCTAGTTGTTTGGTGGACGATCTTCGGGCGCGCGCGGTGCATTCAAATGTTGGCCGGTTTGAACTCCTCTCCGAACATCACGGGATTTGTCCGTGCCATTTTGAAAAGAATTCTCTAGCCATCTTGTGTTGTCCTAATTCAGACATTGGCACGGTCAATTTGGCTGCGAAGCCTCGGTTGACCATGGATGTCTTCATGTCGGCACCGCGAGTGTCCATGCTTCGGACACCGAATAATCCGCGTGTGCTAATCCAAAACTTGTCATTTCCTTTGACCAAATAATCGGGTTTCTTGAGATTTGAAGTCAAGTTGCCGATAGGCTTTGGTCAAGGTCTCCTAGTTGACCGCGGCTTGACTGAAGCTTGACCATGGTGCGGCTACGGTGGGCTTCCTTCGGTGGACTGCGTGCTCTTCTTCTTTGGGCTTCCTTGCCTTCCTTATCTAAGTCCTTATTTGCTGAAACAAACTAATGTGGCCGAGCTCGGCATTGGGTGGGCCAATCAGTTGGTTCTCGTGGGAGAAACACAGAATCTGAGAGGATTGGACCGTGCATTCTCTCAGGTCGGCCACTTATTTCCTATAGAATCTCGGCCAGGTTGACGGCCTTTAGTACGCTGGTCGTCGAGGGGTGGTCGGTAGGTTGGCCGGTGGACGCTTCGGGGCCGGGAATGGCCAAACACCAAGTGATGGAATGCTTGGGCCGTTCCCGATCATATTCGGAAGGAGTTTTCGAGGCTAGGTTATCTGCAAAACGAGCAACTATGTTAGTAAAATCATTCGGGCTCGTTGGGCTCGTCGGGGCTAGATCCATGGTGTGCTCCGGTTGCACATCACGGCCATGGTGCGGCGCGTGCTCGAGGTGCAGCTATAGCACTGCGCGCGCTGAAGGGTGCAGCCATGGCGCGGTGCGCGCACTCGAGGTGCGGCCATGATGTGCCACCGGTAAGGGTTGGCATGTCGTGATCAAACTGGTGCCCGCAGGCGGGGCTCAAATTGGGGTGAGTGCGGCGCATGGGAAAAATGGTTCGGGCGAATGGTAGATTTATGGTGGGAGATTGAAGTGGAGTGGAAATGGCTTGTGAATGATCGAAATGGCTCGAGGGAATAATGGATTGGCTCGGGTGGCCGAATGAAGGGCTAAGTCGGTCAAAGGGGAAAGAAGTGAAAAGCTTGTGGGAGGGGATGGACTCTGAAGAGTTTTGGGTTTAAGATGGTTGGACAATTCGATCACTTGAGCAGACAAAGTGATTGGTTGGTAGGCCTTGCCCTAATGTACAATCGGAGTACATCGCCGGACAAACCCCCATGACCACACATGGGTTTACTAATTTGGTTGCTAATTTTGCAGGAAGAACACCTTCTGAGGCTGATTAGGAGCAACCAAAGGGTGAACCCGATTGGTGTTTGAGCACCCCCGACCACGACACGTCCGATGCACGCTGTCGAGACACGCTCGGACCTCCTGACCACGACATGCCCGGCACCCACCCCCACGACCATGACCCGACAACCCACAAAGGATCGATCGTCGGCCTTGCCGAAGTCTTCTAAGACTTCAGCCCAATTGAATAAGTGACCAACATGGAAGAACGCCCGATATATTTACCACGGATTGAGTGTTCGAACATGGGCCAACTTTCGGTCATATTTACTTTTATTTATTTTTATCAGCAAATAAACCTTGGAGAAGGAAGAGAAAATAGCCCAAAGAGGAGGAACGCACGAGGCCCACAACGGAACGCCGCGGTCAAGCCACGGTCAACCAGGAGACCTTGACCAAATCCCATCGGACACTTTACTTAAATCTTTAAGTAATCTGATTATTTGGTCAAGGACAGGACAAGATTTGAACTAGCATGCAAGGATTTATCGGTGTCCGAGGCTTATAAACCCGCGGTTCACACTTTAGGACATCAACGGTCAACCAAAGCTTTGCATCAGAATTACCCGTTCCCATGTATTCTTTCAGATCACCTAAGAGCGTCTAAAGACACATTTTCAAAATGGCACCGACATATCCCTTGATGTGCAGAGAGATGTTCAGCCGGGTGCATTTTGAAAACGCCCTTGCGCGCCCATAAGCCGTTAATGGAGCCACGGGCTAAACAAGAAGGATTCTCATTCAAAAGAGACCGTGCTCAAGCTGCCCGAATCATCAGAGGAATATCGGCCAACAGCATTTCAAGTTGGCCCGCGCGGATCCTTTGATGTCCGAGATATAGATAAACTCTGAGTCGCCATTTTGAATCAACCGCGCACACCTCAGAGCCATCGGCAGAAACTGAAAGATCCGCGTCCAAATTTAGCCGTGAATCTCCTCACTCGGTCAGGCTATGTTCATCCGAGGGTTTAAATTCAAATTGGTCTGCGCAGTTCCCGCGTGGATCTCACGATGTCTGAGATGAGGTCAACCCCATTCAGCTGCACGCGCACCTCTCGGTCAACCAAAAGTCTACTTCGGTCAACTTCGGTCTCCATTCAAATTTAGTTGTGAATGTCATTATGGTTCAGATTTCCAGCTGAAGAGAGGAGCATCTGGACCCTCCATTTCAAAAAGTCACGCATCAAATCCTGTGATGCCCGGAGCTCAGTTAGCCGCGCGCGCACCCTCACCCTTTGGTCTACCGAAGGTCTTCCCCGGTCAACCACGACTTCCATTCAAATTCGGCCGAGCATATCCATATTGGTTCGAATTTCAAGCTGAAGAGAAGAGCATCAGGACCCTCCATTTCAAATTGGCACGCATCAAATCCATTGATGCCCGAAGCCTAGTAAAACCTTTGTCCACAATGGTCACTTTTCAAACTCAGCCGAGCATATCTTCATTGGTTCGAACCATCAGCTGAAGGGAAGCGTACTTGTCTAATTTTGGTCAAAGGAAATCTTCCCCGGTTGATCCAAGACGTCCGCCAAATCCAAGGGCTTATTTAAGTGTATCGGCCTTCATGGAAAAGGCAGAGAGAATTTGAATAAAAATTGTGCTTAGCACCTTCTTCCTAACCAGTCAAAGCTCTTTCCAATGTACCCTTCTCCGGTGAGTAATATCCAGCCAAGAGCGTCACCCCTTGCATGTCTGATCGGTGCGTCACATCCGAGTGTGGGCAAGGCCTACCAATCAAACACTTTGATTGCTTAAGTGTTCGAATTGTCCAGCCATCTTAAAACCGAGAAACTCTTAAGAGTCCACCCACTCCCCCAAGCTTTCATCTTTCCCCTCCATTATCCAACTTTCCTCACATTCGGCCATCCAAACCATTTTTCCATTTCATCGAGCCATTCCCCTAATTTCCAATTCGATCACCTACATTTCCCTCCCATTACACTTCCACATCACAATCCTACACTTTGCCCGAGCCATTTTTCCCATTTGCCGCACTCATCCCCTGGTGTGCCTAAAGTACGTGGGATGCGTACTAAGGCAACGGGGGTGCGTTGGGGAAGTTGGAAAATGTGATGGTTTGCGGTAAATGAGAAAAGGCTCTGGCGTTTAGAGAGGTGAGGTGGGATTCGTCGGATAATGTGGGAAATGCGGAAGCTAGGTGATGGGAATGAGAGGAAGGCTCGAATGGAAATGGGATTGGCTCGGTGAGGGATGTTAATGGTTCGGGACGGTGTGAATGATGGAAGATAAGTGGAAGGGATAGGAGGTTGGATGATTGGAACACTTGAGTGATCAAGTGTTCAATCGGTAAGCCTTGGTTTCACTCTCGGATATGACTCACCGGAGTGCACTCAAGGTTTGACGAGGCTTGGCCGAGAAGGACTCACGGAGAAGACTCGTCGGGAAATGGAATTGATAATAAGGCTCTAAGCACTTTTAATTATCAAATTCAACTTGCTTACAATGAGGCATGTAAGCCTTAATTTATAGACAAAATAAAACATAAAATTAAACTTAAGAAAATAATAAAAGAGCCGTCGGATAGCTTTGGATGCTCGTTCGCCGTTGATGCTTTGTAGCCGTTTGGGAGATAGCCGTTTGACACTTGAATTTGAAGTGTACTAGCCGGTGGAAGCTATCCGTTTGAAGCTTTGAATATTTGAATGGCACTTAGCCGTTTTGGGAGCTCGGCGGGATGCTTAGGTGGCGCACGGATGGTCTTCGGATTTTGAACATG
>QAOC01047831.1:166199-174492 GCA_003255005.1 Begonia fuchsioides | reverse complement strand
TCAAGTCTTTATTTGCTGAAAAGAAATGTGACACTTAGTCACTTATTTACGGGGGTGGCCGAGACCCTTAATGTGGCACGGCGTGGGCCGTGTCGCACTCTGGGTAGGCCGAGCCTTGTGGGTGCCAAGTGAGCACTCGTCTTGGTTGCTCTCTATCAACCTCGGTTGGAGTTGCCAAGGCTAATGTACCTGCAAAATGAGCAACTAAGTTAGAAAATGGGGTGATGGCCGAGGGTGTTGCCGATGGGCTCGATGTTACGGTGTCCAATGGGCTTGGTAGCACATCATCCCCAACCCGAGCCCCGCGAGTGGGCATTCTTCCAACCACGGTGCGCCGACCATCCAAACGGCATATCATGCCCGCACTCGGGTATGATGCACCGATCTGACGTGCAAGGGTTGACGCTCTTGGCTGGATATTACTCACCGGAGAAGGGTACATCGGAAAGTGCTTGAACTTGTTAGGAAGAAGGTGCGTAGCACAATTTTTATTCAAATTCTCTCTGCCCTCTAAGTGGAAGGCCGATACACTTAAATAACACTTAAAATAAAAATAAGAAAGAAAAAGTCTAAGCCCTTGGAATTGGCAGACGTCTTGGATCAACCGGGAGAAGATCTTCTTTGACCGAGATGAGACCAAGGTGCTCCTCTTTAGCTGATGGTTCGAATCCATAAAGATATGCGCGGCTGAATTTGAAAAGGGACCATGGTGGACCGGGGGAAGACCTTCGGTTGACCAGGGGGGGGGGCGCGGCTCTTTCAAAATGTTGACCAAGGGTTGACTGTGCCCCGGGCCCAAAATACTCCTCTTTAGCTGGGAATTCAAACCAATATGGATATGCGCGGCTGAATTTGAATGGAGACCAGGGTGGACCAGGGAAGATCTTTGGTTGACCGAATGAGGGCGCACGCGGCTTTTTCGAATTGGCCATGCTCCGGGCATTGAGGGATTTGACGCAGGCCAATTTGAATTGGGAGCTCCCGACGCTCCTGGGTTGACCGAATGAAGATTGTGCTCGGCTAGTTTGAACATAAGTCCGTTGTGCTTGTGGGCGCAGGCTTGTTCAAAAGGACAACCTCGGGTTGACCCCTCTCCGGACACCGGGGGATTGGCATGGGCCAATTTGAAAAGGAGGATCCCGACGCTCCTGGGTTGACCGAGTGAGGATTGCCGTCGGTCAATTTTGAACATTGATCCGTTGTGGTTCTTGGGCGCGCGCGGCTCATTCAAAATGGCAACCTCGGGTTGACCCACTCTTGATATCGGGGGATTGGCTCAGACCAATTTGAAAGGGAGCCTCCAAGTGTCCCTAGTTGACCGAATGAGGATGCGCGCTCGGGTAATTTGAATGAAGATCCACAGTTGCTCATGGGCGCGCGCGGGCTCGTTCAAATGATGACCTCGGGTTTACCATGCTCCGGACATCGGGGAATTAGCTCGGGCCAATTTGAAACGTGACCTTCCCTTGACCAAATAATCTGATTACTCAGATAATCAAGTCGAGTGGTCAATAGAATCCGGCCTAAGACTTTGAGTTGACCAAAGCTACTCATGGTTGACCGAGGTCTCCAACAATGCGCTCCAACACTTAGCCGAATTTTTCATCTTCCTCTTTGGGCATGCTTCTCTTCCTTCTCCAACAATTATTTGCTAAATAAAAAAAAATAAAACAAATGTGACCAAATTTGGCCCAAGATGGCCGAAGACTCAATCTTCGTGGGTGAGCACTCGATCCGTGTGAATTGGATTGAGCGTTCTTCCATGTCGGTCACTTATTTCACTGGGCCAAAATCCTAGAGGATTTCGGCAAGGCCGACAACCGATTCTTCGCTGGTCGTCGGGTCGTGGTCGTGGGGTTGGGTGCCGGGCGTGTCGTGGCCGGGTGCCTCGCGTGTGTCGCGGCCGAGAGCCCCTGGCGTGTCACGGTCGTGGTCCTGGGGTTGGGTGTCGGGCGTGTTCGGCCCCGTGAAATAAGTGACCAACATGGGAGAACGCTCGATCCAATTCACACGGATCGAGTGCTCACCCATGAAGACTGGGTCTTCGGCCACCTTGGACCAACTTTCGATCACATTTGTTTTTATGGCAAATAATTGTTGGAGAAGGAAGGAAAGCAGGCCCAAAAAGGAGGAGGGAAAATACGGCTAAGTGTTGGAACGCATTGTTAGAGACCTCGGTCAACCTAAAAAGGGGCTTCAATCCACTCAAGGTCTTAGGCCGGATTTTATCGACCCTTGACTTGATTATCTGATTAATCAGATTATTTGGTTAAGGGAAGGTCAAGGTTCAAATTGGCCCGAGCCAATTCCCCGATGTCTGAAGCATGATTAACCCGAGGACGCTATTTTGAACAAGCCCGCGCACACCTGTGAGCCCAATGGGCCTTCATTCACACTGACCGCGCGCACGTCAATATTTGGTCAACTAAGGACGTCTGGAGTCTACGTTTCAAATTTGCTCACGCCAATCCCCCAGTATCCAAAGCTCGGTAAACCCGAGGTTTCCGATTTAAACGAGCCCGCGCGTGCCCATGAGCAATGGCGGATCTTCATTGAAATTAGCCGAGCGCGCACTTTCTTCAAGTCAACTGAGGAGTTTATGGAGTCTCCCTTTCAAATTGGCCCACGCCAATCCCTCGAAGCCCGGAGCTGGTCAACCCCCGGTCGACCATTCAAAAGAGCCTGCGTGCGCCCACGAGCACAATGGACCAACGTTCAAATTAGCTTAGCGCACACCTTCACTCGGTCAACCCAAGACCGTCGGGATCTTCCATTTCAAAATGGCCCGCGCGCATCCCTTGAAGCCCAAAGCTTGGTCAACCCTCGGTCGCCATTCTAAAAGAGCTGCACGCGCCCACCTTGGTCGACCGAAGGTCTTTCCCAGTCAAACACGGTATCCATTCAAATTCAGCTGAGCATATCCCTATTGGCTTGAGCCATCAGCCAAAGAGGAGCGTCTTTGGTCTCACCAAAGTCAAGGAAGATCTTTCCTGGTTGATCCAAGGCGTCCACCAAATCGTAGGGCTTAAACTTTTTCTTTCTTTTTTTTATTTTATTTTAAGTGTTATTTAAGTGTATCGGCCTTTTACTTGGAAGGGAGAGAGAATTTTAATGAAAATTGTGCTACGTACCTTCTTCCTAACAAGTTGAAGCTCTTTTCGACGTCCACTTCACCGGTGAGTCACATCCGGCCAAGCACGTCAATCCTTGCACGTACGATCGGTGCGTCACATCCAAGTGCATGTAAGGTCTACAAACTGGACACTTTGATTGCTCAAGTGTCCGACTTGTCCAGCCATCTTAAACCAAAAACTCTTCAGAGTCCATTTCACCCACGAGCTATCATTTCCTCCCATTGTCTGATTATACCCTTAATTCGACCACCCGAGCCATCTTTCCATTTTATCGATCCATTCACTATTTCTTTCGACCGTTCCCAATCCTTTCCATCCCATTCCAACTCCCTTTCATAAATCTCTCATTCACCGGAACAAATTTCACGTGCGCCGCACTCACCCCAATCCGAGCCCCGCGTGCGCGCACCACTCCGACCCACGACGTGCCGACCTTTACCGGTGGCACATCAGGCCATGGCACAGCACGCGTGCTGAACGGTGCAGCCATGGCAATGAGCCCACGTTTGAGGTGCGCCATGGCACTGCGCGCGGGCGCAGGAGGGCGCGATCCGAGGCTTCCAAATGCACTACCATGCAATGTCACCGAGCTATTCGTGTGCAAACGATATTAGAATGTGCTGAAAGTTTTTTTACATGTGCCCAAAGACAAATAAGGATGTTCCTCAGAGTTTGGTGAGGTTTCGTAATTTCTATGATTTATCGTAATTTTTCAAATGACAAAAACTAAATAATTCACCAAAAATCGGTACATCGTCCAACATTTCTAAAAAATTGAGGATAGACCCCTCTTTGGCGCCCCTTTAAAGTTGAAAAATTGGTTTGGGAAAGAAAGCTCAAACTCTTTAGTTTTTGAAAAAAGTGACACTTCGGCTACATATGATGTACACTACTGCCAGGGCCAAAGTGGTCCGGATTGCTCTTTAGGGGGGGAGGTATGCTGATTTATGGGCGGTTAAGGGTGCCCACATGAATCGATGGGCGAGGCATGCACCCAACTAACGAAGGGTGATGGAGGACCCCCTGTGTTTGGAGGCCATGGCCAGTCTCCGGCGACCTTGCCGGCGGCCACCGGGAAAAATGGGCCAACATTCAATTTAGCGCCCATGGCACCGATCACCCTTGATCATCCTTTGACTTTGCTGGTACTCGATTGTCCAGTAATGTTATCGTCCCTCAATTTTCGTAAGATGTCATCGTTCGAAAGCGGTGCCATCCATCGGAGAAGTTTAAGCTTGTGAACGGTTGCCTCGAGCGGCCTCGATCGAGCACGCCGGGGGTGCAAAACTCAGGCAAGAATCTGTGCAATGCGGCGTCCATGGCGCCGATTGAGATTGGTGCCCTCGGATATTAAGTTGTAGCCAAAGATTTGATGCTTGTTCGATGACCTGTCCTCATGCTCGGTGGCCTTGTGCTATCAAAGTAGTAGTTAGTTATCTTGTTCTGCCGAAGGTGGTCCTAGCTGTTGTCATGGTAGCTGTGTTTGCTTGCGGCAAACATGGTTTCTCGTTGCTCACTGCGGTTGCACCGGTCGACGATCATAAGCTGGTTTCTTTACAAGCGACTCGATCGATCCTCAATTGTCTGAAATGTAGGCGTAAACTCGGAAAAAATGACTCAGCGATCGTTTGCCTTGGTTGGCCTCGGGCGAGCATGCCGGGGGTGACTCCACAAAACTCGAGCAGCAATCCTTGCAATGCGGCGTCCCTGGCACTGATCTCATAGTCGTGTCCCTTGTTTATTCAGTTGTAGCCAAAGATTTGTTTCGTGTTCGATAACCGGTCTTCATGCTCGTTGGTCGTGTGCGATCAAATGAGCAATTGGTTTTCTCGTGTGGCCAAAGGTGGGCGTGGCTGAAGTCATTACGGCAATGTCTCTTGCGACAAACTTGATCACTCGTTGTTCACTGCGGTTGCATGCTGTCAACGTTCAGAGAAGCTGGTCTTCTGACAAGCAACCCGATCGACATTGTTGCCTTTGCTTTTGACAGTCGCGCTGAGCTCGCTTGGCTAGATGGTAGAGATATGCTGTGTTGGTTGCTGGATGTTTGGCAGGCGCATGGTTGTAGCTCAACCTTGTCTTGGTTTCGTTGGAGCAAAAGCGCGTGAGTGGTATTTTGGGCGTGTAGCTTACTAGGATCATTGCTTTTTTGCAATGAATTGTTGCTCCACGTTCTTTTTTCAAGGTGTTTGCTCGCGTGGCTTCATGTTTATCGTGGAAAATGCGTCGGTTTCTGTACGATTGACCGAAACTCGGCATGTCCTGATGTACAATCAGAGTACATCGTCGGCCTAGCCCCGATGAGCACGCCCAATTTCACTAATTTGTGTGCTCATTTTGCAGGAAGCTTAACCTCAGAGACAATTTTCGAGGCAGATCGGGAGTGTCCAAGAGTTGTGCTCGAGTGGCGTCCGAGCACTCCCAGTCACAACGCGCCCGGGGCACCAGACCGTGGCGCACCAGGGGCATGGCCGGGACACACACCGGGGCCAACCCCACGACTACGACCCGACGACCAGCGAAGATTCGGTCATCGGCCTTGCCAAAGTCCTCTAACACTTCGGCCCAAAAAAATAAGTGAAAAACATGGGAGAACGCTCGACCCAATTCCCAAGGATCGAGTGCTCCCTCGTGGGCCAACCTTTGGTCACATTTATGTTTGTTTATTTTTATCAGAAAACAACCTTGGAGAAGGAAGAGAAAACAGCCCAAAGAAGAAGAACGTCGAAGGCCCACAAAGGACTACCGCGGCCGAACCATGGTCAAGCCACGGTCCACCTTTGGTCAACGAGGAGACCTTGACCAAATCACATCGGCCACTTTACTTAAATCCTTAAGTAATCCGATTATTTGGTCAAGGGAAAAAAAAGGATCGAATTAGCACGCAATGATTTATCGGTGTCTGAGGCATGGACACCCGTGGTGCATGCTTCAAGACATCAACGGCCAACCAAAACTTTACATCAGAATTACCTGTGCCTATACCTTCTTTCGGACAACCTAGGAGCACCTGAAGTCACATTTTCAAAATAGCACGGTCGCATTTTGAAAGCGCCCGCGGAACACCGACGGAACACCAGGGATTTTCATTCAAAATAGACCGTGTTCAGGCTGCCCGAAGCATCAGAGGAGCGTCTGGCAACAACATTTCAAAATGACCCGCGCGGATCCCTCGATGTCCAAGATAAGGTCAACTCTGGGTCGCCATTTTTAATCAGCCGCGCGCACCTCCGAGCCATAGGCAGAAAATGAAAGATCCACGTCCAAATTCAGCCATGAATCTCCTCACTCAGTCAGACTAGGTTCATCCAAGAGTTTAAATTCAAAATGGCCCGCGCAGATCCCTTGATGTTCGAGATAAGGTCAACCTCGGGTCACCATTTTAAACATGCCGCGCGCGCCCTCGGACCATTGACAACAACCGATGACTTTCATTCAAAAATGGTCCGCGCGCGCCTACATCTGGATAAGCTTATACCATCCAGAGCCTCCATTTCAAATTGGCTCAAGAAAATCCTGCAATGCACGGAGGAAAGTCAACCCCGATCGACATTTTGAACGAGCCGCGCGCGCCCACGAACCATTGTCAGTCAACTGACGATTCAAATTCAAAAGAGACCGCACGTGCCCACACTCATGTCAATTAAAGTTCAACCGAAGACTTATTCAAAAATGGCCCTAGTAAATCCCATAATATTTGGATCATGATCAACTCGGTCGCCATTTTGAATAAGCCCGCACACACTCACAAGCCATTGGCGGTAAACCGAGGAACCAGACCACATGCCACTTCATTCTGACCACCAAGAGTATTTTAGAAGCTCCTTATCCAAATTGGCTCGAGCCAATCCTTCATTGTTCAGAGTTTACTCCTTCAGGTGCAACCTCTCCGTCAACAACGGGTCTCCCTCGGTCAAGCACGGGCTTCTTTCAAATTCAGTCGCGCATATCTTTAATGGATCAAGCCTTCAGTCGAAGAGGAGCGTCCTTGGTCTTCCTAAAGTCAAAGAAGATCTTCCTGAAGCTAATCCTAGGTGTTCATGTAATCTAAGGGCCTAAAATGTCTTTCCTCTCATTTTACATTTTTAGCATTTAAGTGTATTGGCCTCACACTTTAGAGGCTGAGAGAATTTGAATAAAAATTATGCATTGCACCTTCTTCCCGGAAGGATTAAAGCTCTTTCCGATGTCCACTTCTTCGGTGAGTAATATCCGGCCCAGCACGTCAACCCTCGTGAGTGTGATCAGTGAGTCATATCCGAACACTACCGAGGTCTACCAACCAGACACTTTGATTGCTCAAGTGTCTGACTTGCCCTGATCATCTTAAATCCAAAAACTCTCTTGAGTCCATCCTCTTCCGCGAGCGATCACTTTTCCCTCCCTTTGTCCGATTTCCATCCATTTCGACCACCCGAACCATCTTCCCCTTTATTCGAGCCATCTACCATTTCTTTGCATCATTCCCCATTATTTCCCTTCCATTTTGCCTCCGCATCTCAAATCCCCATTTTGCCTGAGTCCATTTTCCCGTGCGTCGTACACACACTCAATCCGAGAGCCGTGTACGCGTATTAGTCTGACCACGGTGCACCGACCCTTCCAAACGACACATCAGGGCCGGGAGAACATCGCGGTTGGATGTGGAATAGCAATGAGCCGGTCTGCCAATTTACTCGGGGCGTGGACCGACACGAATTGGGTCAGCGTCGTAAACCCGGGCCTTTGTTGTGATCGTGGAGACGTTGTCGCCCCGATCATGGCTGGCATCGCACGTCCTTGGCATGCTCAGGCATCAGCGCGCTCCAGGCTTCAGCCTGCGGGATCCCCATTTGGCCCGTCTTGAAACACAGACCAAGGAATCTGTCATGTGTGCGAGTCAACGGGCCAGAAAACCCGTGAGGCGCAAGGAAGCTTAGTGGCGGGTTCCCCTTAGGGTTGCACTACCAACCAAAATTGATCTTCTGAGAAGGGTTCGAGTGTGAGCATGCCTGTCGGGACCCTAAAGATGGTGAACTATGTCTGAGCAGGGCAAAGCCAGAGGAAACTCTGGTGGAGGCCCGCAGCGATACTGACGTGAAAATCGTTCGTCTGACTTGGGTATAGGGGCAAAAGACTAATCAAACCGTCTAGTACCTGGTTCCCTCCAAAGTTTCCCT
>QAOC01047831.1:158699-161199 GCA_003255005.1 Begonia fuchsioides | reverse complement strand
TGAGTGCATCGGGTTAAGTCAGTTTTCTAGATAGCTCAATAACTGTTATTATTTGAATACTTCTATGCCATTAAAGGATTTAAAGTAGAAAGATCTTTATTTTGGAGTACTAACGATGTGATTGGTGATTGAAGGACTATGAGGAGAGGAATAAAAAATATACCAGAGGAGGGAACTAATGAGACTGCTATTAACCAGCTGTCAGAGCTGGTTAACCGCCAGTTTCAACAATTGGAGCGAATGATGAATAGAGAAGAGCAAGGAAATGGACGAAACAAGAATGGTGGAGGGCTGTGAGAGATTTAGGAAAATGAATCCTCCACCGTTTGATGGAAAATCCATAGATCCTGTGTCGGCTGAAGAGTGGATTACGATTCCAACAGATACTCTCATAGTCTTCACATCCAAGAGAGGAGTTTAAGTCCTTATCGAAAGGATTATTCTCACCTGACGGAGCGCCTAAATAAGAGGAGTGATTTTATTGAAAGGAGGGAATATTATAAAGGTGTGGGTCTATTTTTCCATGATGATGCTCCATATGAACAAAAATCACCTTCTAATGGATGAATAGCTGCGAAACGATCTCACCTTGATCTGGAAGTAAGAACTTAGATTACAGGTATCCTATAAAATAAGAGCAGCAATCATTGGAGCCTGGGGGCAATAATTTTATTGATGGTGAAAGTTCATATCACAAGAATTGTTATCGAAATGAACTCGATAATTCTAGACTTATTAGAGATGGTAACATGGGAGAGTCATATGAACCATATCAGAATGTATCCTCTACCTCATACTATGGAAAAACTAGAATCCAGGTACCTACTACATGAAATGTGGATATGGAGTTTTCTGAGTATACAAGGATTGAGTATCCAGATCAAGTAACTTCTGATAAACTAACTTTTGTGAAAACACATGTAGATAAGGAGAACTCGGTGTTTGATTCAAGTGAAGCATTACATCATAGGGTGACTGGATCTGATTATAATAGAGACATAAGAAACTCAAATGGAACCACTGATTTAGGGAGACCCTCTTCTAACTTAGCAGGATACATGGGTTTGGGGTTCTTATCAAGCCAAAGAAAACATTGCATCTTGCCATGACTTTTTGAGGAGAAATGACGAATATGAGCCAAAGCCAGTAGATTTTGATGAAATAAATAGGAGTGCTAATTATCATCAACGAGGTATTTTTAGTCCTAGGAATGAGCATGAAGATTATCTTTACTCCAAACTAGGCAGAACAACAAATCATGCTCATGAATATGCTCAAGAGAGCTTAAATAAAATGACTCACATGCATACTGAAATGGGTTATGGTCTTGAACATAGTGAGAATGAGTATTGAGAACCTATAATTATGGACACAACTATGGAGAGACAAGACATAACAGGGTCATATGCAAGTCTTGAAATAGGTGGTATCATGGAGGGGCATCCTGCATATACTAGGAATTCTTGTAGATGCTTCGGATGACCATGTCGAAGTGGTAAGTAAGATGTCGCAAGATTACAGAATGTCTCATTTAGACAATTATTAATATTCTCATGTCTCAAGTGAGCATGGCTATGGAAGAAAAGAAAGAAATTGAAGTTTCACAATGAACTTTTCTAGTCATCATGTATCCATGCATGAACCAAATCATAAAAACATGGATTGGTTTCAATCAACGGAGGGTTATGATTCATATAATAGGGAGATGTTGCCAGATTAGTTGGAAGTAAATATACTCATGAAAAAGAAGTAAGAGCTACTAATTATAGAATGAATATGTCAAGTGAGTATGAGGCTTCAAGAAACTACCACAATTTATACCTCAGTGACAAAGACGTTCTTGCTATGGATTCGACAAGGAAAACAAGATTTAAACATGAGAAAAACAGGAATGCTAAGAGGACATACGATCAATAGAAATTTGTTCAGTCTAATGACTGGTTGACATCTCAAGAGCATAATAGATGCAGATAAATAGAATAATCTGAAAGGAACAAAAATGAGACTCAATTTATGAAGGAAAATCTAAGACATGGATCTTTTAGTGAGAATAGTCCACGTCACTTTGAAAGAAGAAAGAGACATGATAAGAATCATGTAGTTCGGGAAAGAATTAAATATTGTCATGATGATGTGAAAATTATGATGATGATCAAGTAGAAGAAATGAATGGTCCTACTGATCCTCCAGAGAAATCTGAGGAGTTTATGCAATAGGGTTTGATTGTTTCCTATAATCATTCATCAGTATTATGTTTTGGATAGTTACGAGGCTGGTTTTTGTGAACACCAGTGGGGATAAATTCTCGGTAAACTGGTTTGTGAAGGGCGTGCTATAAAATTTGATGTCCCCTTTGGACTAACTGATTCTTTGATAATTTCATGCTTCGACTTGGAAGGTTGCTCATCTAAAATAAATATCTTGATTTGGTTTTTCCTTGCTGGCTACTTATTGGTCTTCAAAGATAGTATTGGGCATGATATTTAGCATCCCTCAAAAG
>QAOC01047831.1:36116-149961 GCA_003255005.1 Begonia fuchsioides | reverse complement strand
AAAAAAACAATGGAAGGGAAAGAAGTACCTGAAAAATCAACAAACAAGTTAGAAAAATATCTTGCACGGCTCCGAGTAATTGCCCCCTTCGGTTGTTGGTGAATCCCGGGCATATCACTTAAGGTGTAGGGATTGGGGCTTAAGGATATTGGCTTAGGACTTAGAGCTTAGGGCTTAGGTCATAGGGTGTAACGCCCAGTCGTGTACCATTTTGTAAACTTTACTTTTCATAAAAAGATGATAAAATTATTTGTTTTTGGGTTTGATGATGCATCTATAAAACATAGCAGCACAAGACTTTTAAACACATTTATAATTAAAATCTCTTTAAGAGGAATACATGATTGCATGATCGTTCTAAAATACATTAAAATAAAGATCCTCTCGTTCGTTGCTTTGACAACATCGTTCTAATAGCAACGTAGCCATGATCATGGGAGCACTATGTTAACTAAACATTAGCATCACCTACGCCTCAAAGTTTATCTATGAGCCCAGTGCTCAGTAAGTAAAGCATGAAATCCAAGAATGCTAACATTGTATGAATTTGTAAAACATTTTCTTTTCATTTTATTTTTGGCCTTTCTTTCATTTACGTTCCATGCATCCTTATCATTGGGGTTCCTGGAAAGGAAGGAGAGAACATAAACTTGATCCTATCTTGGCATCATCTCATGGTGTCAAACGA
This sequence comes from Begonia fuchsioides, assembly GCA_003255005.1. Classification (NCBI taxonomy): domain Eukaryota; kingdom Viridiplantae; phylum Streptophyta; class Magnoliopsida; order Cucurbitales; family Begoniaceae; genus Begonia; species Begonia fuchsioides. The sequence goes on along the minus strand of QAOC01047831.1, from coordinate 149,273 downwards.
GCCGGCTCGAGCTGGCTCGAGCCCGGGACGGCCGGCTCGTCGAGCCTGTAGAGCCAAACGAGCTGAGCCTGTTGAGCCTATTCGAGCAGCCTCGTTCGAGCCTAAACGAGCCGAGCCAGACGAGCCCAACATAGAAATTTTGTTTCCGTCTATTGAAGTTTTATAGCTTTGCGTATTATGTAATTTTAAATTTTGATGAAAAATTTATAGCTATTGTTTTCTTTAATCCAAAAAAAATAGCATTAACGTTTGTATGTAGCACCTCCATTATGCCAAAGAAACACGAAAACTATAGTATCAAATAAAAATGTCAAAGAAACTTCAAAACTCTAGCATCGAAACATTAAATCAATAGCATTCAACATATATAGCAACCGATTTGAAATCAATTCGTGAAAGAGGTAACAATTAATAATCATGCATTGTACGAATTGAAATATAAACACCGAAATAATTCATTGTGTCAAATAAAAAATAAAATAAGTTACAAAAATATATTCTAATTGTTTGAAAAGATTATAGAAGAATGAACCTACTCCACAGAGGGATCGTCCGATGCAGGTGGAGCAGCGGTGGGTGTGGCCTCCAGCGAGTTGGTAAAAATCCCAGCCCAATGTCTATTTTTGTGCCTCGTCGAACTTTCGATCCAAGGTTGAGATGCGGGCATCCATCGTGTCAAGGCGTCAGTGGATTCTCTCAAATGAATTCTCCAAAAATTCCTGGTGGTCGTGCAAAAATGCCTCGATCCGGTGGGTTATTTATTGACGAGGACGAATAGTTGCTTCAGCTTCTTGTTCTTGGTCTTGCTTAGCCCCCTTGTTCTGGAGTGACTGTCATGTCGAACTAGGATGATCGGCTTTGACGATCCACTCACCGTCGGTGTTTTTCACAATACCCATTCTCGCAAGGGTAGATTGGGTGTAGGTGTTGACTCTCCTAACCGGGAGAGGTGTCTCAGAGGAAGGAAAGTTGACACCTTGTTGGTGGAAAAGTTCCGTCAACAAAAGGTTGAACGACATTGACTTGTAAGGGTTCAGGTGCAACATAGTCTCGAGCCCCATTTTTTCCACAAGATCCCGAGATGCCACATTGGTACAACTCCCACAATCTATGATAAGAGACCATACCTACTTGTGAATTAGGCACATACTATGGAATATGTTCTCCCTTTGAAAATCCTCACTTCGGTTTTTGGAGGATAGAACTCTTTGGACCACCATCAAAAGGGGTCCCTCTTGAGCATTAAAAATCTCCTCTTCGGGTTCTTGCTCCTCTCGAGCTTCTTCCAGCACTTCATCCTCGCTCACCACTTCATTGGTGTCCTCCCTAAGAATCATGACCCTCTTGAATATTGCCTAAGCCAAGACACTTGAAGCATTTCATCTCCAACTCCAAAACTTAAAGCAAGAACACCTCTCGGTTGAGGAGTATTTAATGGAGTTCGAGACTTTGAGGATCCAATGTGATCTTGAGGAGCCGGAAGAACATATCCTAGCCCGATTCCTAAGAGGATTGCACAAGGACCTTGGCGATGTAATGGAATTGCAGCTTTTTGAGTCATTGGATGCCGCCATCCAATTGGCATTGCGGGTTGAAAGGCAGCTCAAAAAGAGGAGCAAGAAAGTTGTGGTGAAACCGAGTCTTGTTTATAACACTCCATACCAGCCACCCCCGAGGCAAGAGAATAAGCCATACCAACATAAACCATGGACCCCAAAGAAAGACATCCCTCCAAAACCCATTGAAGAAGCCAACAAGCATCGGTCAAGAGACATCAAATGCTTCAAGTGTCTCGGATTGGGGCACATTGCAGCACAATGTCCGAACAAGAGGGCGATGGTACTTCTTGAAGCTAGTGGAGAAGTTGTTAGTGAGGATGAACCGATGGAGGATGCAGAAGAGCAATTGGCCGAGCCAATGGAGGAGGTGTGCCGAGCTCAAGAAGGCCCCCTCCTCATGGTGATCCGAAGAGCTCTTACCACCAATGGTCGGCCCAAAACCATGCAAAGAGAAAACATCTTTCATAGCTGTTGCCTCATCAAAGACAAAGTATGCTCCCTAATCGTAGATGGAGGGAGTTGCACCAATGTGGCATCCACCGAGCTAATTGAGAAGTTACAACTTCCAACCGAGGAGCATCCACAACCATATAGGCTCCGATGGTTAAATGATGAAGGAGACCTAAAGGTGACAAAACGTGCAAGGATTGAGTTCACCATTGGGAGTTATAAGGATTGGATCTTATGTGATGTATTACCAATGGATGCAAGCCACCTTCTCCTAGGGAGGCCGTGGCAATTTGATAAGCACACCATTCACAATGGACTCACCAATGAATACTCATTCAAATGGGAGAACCGCAGCATTAGGCTTGCACCTTTGACACCCTCAGACATAGCCAGGGATGAGAGAATGTGGAGGGAGAACTCTTCCAAGAAGGTGCCTATGGGAAATATTTTGATTGCACCCACCAATTTTGTTTGGAAAGTTGCTTGGCCAAGCCTCAAGTTGGAAGACCTTAGGGCCTTGGGAAAAAGGGGCCAAAGAAGGTGGCCTTGGAGTTTTGGCCAAATTATAAATGATGGTAGGGCATCCATTGCAGAGTCAATGAATGGAATGAAATGGACAATGGCCGAGCATCCTAAGAAACACCAAGAGGTTTCTGGAAGGATCATGAAGTTTTTGGATTTGAGGACAAATCCTTTCCAACCCCGGGTGGATGATGTGCCACGGATTAGCACATCTAGAAGCGAAAGCAAACTATTTTCTAATGAGTTTATTGATTTTGTAGGAAGCTTGTTTTATAAAGGTTTAATCAAGAAGCCAAAGATGAAGGGCATGGTGAGCCCTAGTTGTCAAGTGGGGTTGATGCATTTCATGGGCCAACCACACTTGATGAAGGAAGAGGAGTTCAAGGGTGGCACATTAAGGTGGCCCCAAATCACCAAAATATGAAGGGGTAGGATGTTTTCCTTTTGACAACTTTGTGTAATAATTTAGTTAGTTTTATGTAATAATTAGGAGGATAATTAGTAGCTTAAATTTGTGCACATGTAAGGGTACTTAGTGTACCCGTGGCATGGAAGGGTGATCAAAACATCCATGGTGATGAAAACAACATTTCTGGTTTCGGCCCAAGCTGACCTTCGAGGCTTGTGCAGCCGTTTCGACCACCTTCCAGAGCTGTTTTGGACAAACGTGCTTCTACAAAAATGTGGCCCACATCTTAGGGTTTCCAGAATGGGGCAGATCATAAACTTTGGACAACAACTGCCCAGCCAACGATTGCCATTACAGAAGCTTCTAGAAGCTGGAGCGGCCCAAGAGCATCAAACCCATGGTGGCTGATCCATGGCCATGTTTGGCCCCAACGGAAAGGAAGGCTGAAATTCATCTTGGTCCTTCATGGGAGCAGCAGCTAGCAGCCCATGGAAGTGCCCAACCATTAGCCCAAAAGATACAAGTGTTCAAGTCCATTTGATTATGGACAGTCAAACATTGGTTTGGCCCATCTATTAGGTTTTTGGTTTTTCACGTGAAAACCATGCAAGCTCCTCTCTTTTTTTTTTCTTTTGTTGTAAGTTAATGACGTGGCTGAAAGTGGGAGATCCTTGGGAAGCCTTAGGGGATGAGTTACCTTCCCTTGGTGACCATCACTCTTGTTGGTGATGAAAGCCAAGGGTGGGCCCCATTTACCATACCTTGATGTTGGTTTAGCACTTAGGACTATAGGTGATAATCATATGCCTTTTGTAGCTCGTGGGAAGGAGGGTTTTTACCCTTCCTTACTCAGCATTTACGGAAGAAAAGTATTGGAAAATTTGCAGAAGCTTGGAAGCTCTCAAACCCTCTTTTCTCATGGCTTCAAGGGATTTCGGTGAGTAATATCCAATCTTCTTTGTTGTCTTGGTGTTGGTGATTTAGCTAGGATCACTAAGCCTTTGTTCCAACCTTCCTCCTCACTTGATAAATTTGAGAGCTTGATGGTCGGTATGGATGATAAACTCTCGGGGCAGCAAGTAATGTTGCCAAACTTCAATGGCTCGGATCAAGGCATAGAGCTCCTTGTCATAGGTCGAGTAATTAAGTGTCGCGCCCTTGAGTTTCTCGCTAAAATAGGCTATCGGGCTGCCCTCTTGCATCAAGACCGCTCCAATGCCTAAGCCGGAGGCGTCACACTCTATCTCGAAGACTTTGTTGAAGTCCGGAAGGGTTAGCACGGGTGCTTCGCATAACCGGGCCTTGATGTTGTCGAAGGCCGCTTGACAAGACCGGGTCCATGCAAACTCTTGGCCCTTTTTGGTTAACTCGGTCAAAGGGGCCACAATTGTGCTAAAGCCTTTAATGAAGCGCCGGTAGAAGTTTGCAAGCCCATGGAAGCTTCGGATGTCCGAGACACCCTTCGGGATGGGCCACTCTTGGATGGCCCGTATCTTCTCGGCATCCACTTTGACGCCGCTTGCGGATAACACAAAGCCGAGGAAGTGTATTCGGCTTTGGGCGAAGGAACACTTCTTGCGGTTGCCATATAGTTCCGTGCGCCGGAGTGTCAAGAATAGCCGCTCTAAATGCTCAATATGGCTCGGCATATCCATGCTATAAACAAGTATATCATCGAAATAAACGATAATAAACTTACCAATGAATTCTCAGAGCACATGGTTCATAAGCCGCATAAAAGTGCTCGGGGCGTTGGTGAGGCCGAATGGCATGACTAACCACTCGAATAGCCCGTACCGGGTCTTGAAGGCCATCTTCCACTCGTCACCTTTGCGCATCCGGATTTGGTGATAACCGGATTTCAAATCTACCCGGGAAAAGATGGCCGCTCCGCTAAGCTCGTCGAGGAGGTCATCGAGCCGTGGCATGGGAAACCGATATTTGATGGTAATATCGTTGATTGCTCGGCTATCCACGCACATTCGATGGCTTCCATCCTTCTTCGGCACTAGGAGGGCTGGGACCGCGCATGGGCTCAAGGACTCTCGGATGTAGCCCTTAGTGAGGAGTTCTTCCACTTGCTCTTGCAAAATCTTGCTCTCCTCGGGATTGAGCCTATACGGTGGTCGGTTGGGCAAGGAGGATCCCGGTTGGAGGTCAATGTGGTGCTCGATCCCTTAGAACGGTGGTAGACCATCCGGGAGCTTGTCCGGGAACACGTCCTTGAATCATCCAAGTAAGGGTTGCACGGCCTCGGGGATGATCTCCTCATCATGTTCATCGGGCTCTCGGTGTAAGAGCACGATGATCGGGCCTTCGTGGCTGTGGTGTGAAGCGGGAACTAGGATCGCACATGGACTTGTCGCTTTTCACGTAACCAGGAAGGTCGCGTGTACGGCAATCGGCAAATTGGCTCGGGCCAATTTAGAACGGGGTTTGCGGAAGCGTATTGTGATGGAAATAATGAGGTTTGGTGGCGGAAATAGTGTAATGGCTCGGTGATTTATGGAGATGGCGCGGTGGTGAATTTATGGACAGGAATCGGCTTGTGGAGGAATTTGAAGGCTCGGTGATGAAGATGGTGAAGGTAATGGATGGAGGCAATTTCAATACTTGAGCGATCAAAGTATTGAACTCGGTAGATCTTGAATGTCTTCTCGGATATGACGCACCGATGAACACTCGAGGGTTGATAACGCTCGGTCGGATATGACACACCGGAGGGGAGTTATCGAGAGGGAGCTTCGATCTTTTCGGGAAGAAGGTGCTTTGCACAATTTTTACTAAAATTCTCTCTATTGAACAATGGAAATGATTACAATACTTAAAGAAATAAAGTTCAACTAAACTATCTAAAAAGAAGGAATCTTTCGGCCTTTGGATTGATCAAACGCTTCATGTTGACTTTGGAGAAGTCCATGTCCGTGATTCATGGTCGGAAGATCGGTTGGTTCGAAAGTCGGCCGAAGTTGTCTTGTTGTTGACCGGTTGACCGAGAGGGTTCGTAGGTATGGGCGGAGCTCCGAACGAATGAAGGATTGGCTCGAGCCAATTTGGATCTGGGGCTTCTAAAATCTCTTCGGTGGTCAACAAAATGTAGCGCACGGTCTGGTTCTTTGATGGACCGGTGATGACTCGAGTTGGTGCGCGGGTACGTCTAGATGGCCGAGTCGGCGGTCGGTCATGAGCGATTTTCAAGGGATCCGAGAGTTTGTTGAGGAAATCCGTTGATTGAAGATCCTCTGAAGATTTAATAGATGCTCCAAGGATTTGGTGCATGAAAATCCCTTGATAATCGTAGGTGGTTCGGAGATCGGCCATGCTCGTGCGTCTGATGGGTGATCTACGATCATCACGAAGATATGCTCGTGCCAAACTTGATCTTCTTCCTTATCTTAACCAAATAACCAAAATACTTAAAGATTAAGTAAGTTTGGCCGATAGAATTTGGCTAAGTCTTCGAATGGGCCGATAGTGGGCCGATAGTGGGCCGAGCCTCGTGAGAGACTCGGTCATCTTGGGCTTCTCGTCGTGCGTTGAGCGTCTTCTATCTTTAGACTTCATTCTTTCCTTCACTAAGTCTTCTAAATGCGAAAACAAACTAAGGTGGCCGGACTCGGCGTTGGGTGGGCCGAGGAGTTGGACTTCGTGGAAGACCGCGCGATCCAAGGGGATCGGACCATGCGTTCTCTCATGCTACTTATTGGTGGGCCGAAGCCCTAGTGGTCTTCGGATAAGCCGACGACCGAGGCTGGGGTGGTCGTCGGGTCGGGGTCGTGGAGCGCCCGTTGGGTGCGGGGCGTGTCTCGGACATTAGCCTCGTTGGCCGGGCTGCCGGGTGCGCCGTGTCTGGGTACTGTCGGACACAGTCCAATGTGAGCGTCAAGGCCGGGAATGACCGAGCACCAAGTAACGGAGTGCTTGGGCCGCTCCCGATCATGCTCCGAAGGTGTTTCCGAGACTAAGAGACCTACAAAACGAGCAACTAAGTTAGTAAAATTGGGTGGGCTCGTTGGGTTGGTCGGGGCTTGATCCATGATGTGCTCGGGTTGCACATCAGGGCCCACCCTTGACTTATCACCAACAAGAGTGATGGTCACTAAGGGAAGGTAAAACCCATCCCCTAAGGCTTCCTAAGGATCTCCCACTTGCAGCCACGTAATTAACTTACAACAAAAAAAGAGTAAGGAGCTTGCATGGTTTTCTACGAAAAACCAAAAACCTAATAGATGGGCCAAACCAATGATGGAATGCCCATAATCAAATGGACTTGAACACTTGTATCTTTTGGGCTAATGGTTGGGCACTTCCATGGGCTGCTAGCTGCTGCTCCCATGAAGGACAAAGATGAAATTCAGCCTTCCTTTCCATTTGGGCCAAACATGGCCATGGATCAGCCACCATGGGTTGGATGTTCTTGGGCCGCTCTATCTTCTAGAGGCCTCTGTAATGGCCATCGTTTGCTGAGAATTTTTTGTCCAAAGTTTATGCTCTGCCCCATTCTGGAAACCTTAAGATGTGGGCCACATTTTTGTAGAAGCACGTTTTTCCAAAACAGGTATCGAAGGTTGTCGAAACGGCTGCACAAGCCTCGAAGGTCAGCTTGGGCCGAAACCAGAAATGTTGTCATTTCTGCACACTTCCAGAATGGAAATGACAACATTTCTGGTTTCGGCCCACTTATCCAACATTTCTGCTTAGCCTTATCAGTTCTTTGAAGTTCTGCACACTTATCTTGTCAATTAAATTAAGCTCGGGTATGGATAAGTGTGCAGAACTTTATATGCAAGAAGTTATAAGGCTACACAGAGTTTCGGTGTTCATAAATTCAGATAGAGATTCAAAATTTACCTCAAAATTTTTGTAGAGTTTACAAAAAGCAATGGGGACAGAGTTAAGCCTAATCACAACATTTCATCCCCAAACCGATGGCCAAACGGAGAGAACGATACAAATCATCGAGGATAGATTAAGGGCATGCGTATTGGAATTCAAAGTGTCATGGAGTAAGCTGCTACCCTTAGTAGAATTCATGTACAACAGCTACCAATCCACGATTGGAATTGTGCCATACGAAGCTTTATATGGCCGGAGGTGCAGGTCGCCATTATACTAGGACTAAGTCGGAGAAACCCAATTTTACAGTCCTGAGATCATATAGCAAACCAAGGATCAAGTAAGAGTAATCCGAGAAAGGATCAAGATAGCTCAAAGCTGACAAAAGAGCTTTGCAGATCAAAGAAGAAGGGAACTGGAATTTGATGTAAGAGATGAAGTTTTCCTCAAAGTTTCACCATTCAAGGGTTTTAAATGGTTCGATAAGAAAGGAAAACTTGCTCTAAGATTTGTCGGCCCATTCAAGATAGTGAAAATGATTGGGATTACGGCTTATGAGCTGGATTTGCCACTAACTATGCATGGAATTGACACGCTTCAAGGATGGGAAAAGGAGAGAAAGGGACTCGGGTGAAAAGAAAGGAAAGCAAATAGACCGAAAAATGGGTGATATTGAAAAAGGAGGTTCTCGGGTTGCATACAGAGTTTGTAACCGAGATTTGGAGGGAAGATTTGTGGATGAGGGAGGAGCTTAACTTTCAAAAATTAGGGTGAAAGCTTCAGGGAAACAGAAGATATGCAGAGGGGATTATCGGGTGCCGAAAAAGTGGTTATCGGAGGGGAAATGGGGATGGCCGGAAAATGTGAGTTACCGGAGGGGTGGAGATGAGCTATGGGAATTACACGCTTACCCTAGGACCACGGGGATGTGGTTGAAGTCGTGTAGCAAGACCTAGCTTTCCCTAGCTCGGAAGGGAAGCCAAAACCTAGGAGAACCTCTCGGAAGACGCCGGATATTACTCACCGGAGAGCCGAGTCTTGGTTGCCGGAAAATCCACAGCCAAGGAGAGAAAATGCCAAGCACTTTTTTGTATTCAAATTCAACTCCTGAAACTGAGCTCCAAGTGAGCTTAAAACACCCCAACGTTTGGGACGAAAAAGGGCTCCCGAAATGCTGCAAATCTGCTTTACCCGAAATGGCAAAGCAAAGGAGAAAACAGCTTGGTGGTCCTCCTAGATGTTACCCGAAAAGGAGGCACCAAGGCTGACCATGGTCCCCCTCTTCAACACCCTCACTTGCAGTACAAAAGAGGGTCTTCACGTGGCTAACCCTTCAGCCAAATGAAACCCTAAACCTAACCGAATATTCCACCTAAAATCCATCGGCAATTGTTCAATCTGAAAATTGCTAAAACTAAAAGACATAATAAAAATGGGTCTTCATCCTTCCATGTGGTCTTGGGCTGATGAAGAACTTGAGTGAAATGGTCTTGGACTTCCATTCTCTAGGTCTTGCATGGGCCGTGCAAAGGTTGGATTCTCGTTCAAGTTGATGTTGTCTCGGGCTGCCTCCATCTCCCTCTCTCCACTTTGCTCCGTGGGTATTGAAGAGAATTCCCAAGTGAGAAGATGTTTGGGCTGTCTTTGATCTTCCAAAGTTGTCTCTCCCATTAAGGTTCCTTGCATAAATAACCCTACAAAATGAGCAAACATGTTAGCAAACTTCTTGGCTCGGGCTCTGGTTCTCGGGATTTATTCTCGGTGTTGGTCTCCAATGGCACATCAGGAATCCACAATGTATTTCATGTAACCATGTTGAGAAAGTGTATGCAGGATCCCGAGCAAATGGTCAAACCAAGTAGCATTAAGATTAAGCCGACTTTAACCTATGATGAATGACCAACAAAGAAACTTGATGCAAAGATCAAAGAACTAAGAAACAAGAAGATTCCTTTGGTTAAGGTACTATGGAAGAACCACTCAATGGAGGAAGCTACTTGGAAACGACAAGAAGACATAGAAAGGGATTATTCCGAGTTATTTGGCATGCAAATTTTGAAGACAAAATTTTAAATAAGAAGGGTTGATTGTAACACCGAACATTTAGATGTACAATAACATTACGTGAATATAATGTTTTACGGTTAAAGAATAAATTATGCTAAGAAAAGATGAATATGGAGACAAAATTATACCTTAGAAGTAATGAATTGATGAATCTGAAACAATATTGGTATTTACCTAATTCTGAGGTTTTAGGGTCTTTAACATTGAGTTGATTTCTTCTAATGGAATAATTGATTAGTAAATGAAACTACAGCAATAAGAATTTCTTGATTTAAAAATATATAGAGAAAGTTATGAATCTTAGACCCCAAAGGTTGGAACAACTACTGAGTTGGAATTTTGTAACAGAGTAGTTTTTGTGTTACAATCATCTCATGGCTTAGAAGAGCATAACTGACAAAGTGTTCTTTTGTAAAGTAGTAGTAGACGTCACGATAAGAAGATTGAGTGGTAGATAAATTCTATTGAATATATGGAGAGGAAGTTATGTTTATTTGAAGTTGGTGAAGGAAAACTAAACTATAGAGTTATGGATTTTGAGCGATGTTTGGTATTTTGTATGTTTGATTATGTTAACCGCATAATTTGAACTTTAAATCTTCTATAAAAGTTACGCAAGACTCCATAGGGAAAAGATGAGTTTTTTAATTAGTGAATTCCGAGTCGTGGAACAAAAGTTTCATTTTTAAAAGGGGTCACCCCTTGAAACTCTCAGGTTTTATTAAAGGTCGACACCTTGAATGAGATGTCGACATCTTTTTTGTTGAAGTATTAACTTTTCAATGAAATTTTATGAAAGTCAATCCATGATTAATTAATTATGGACCAATAGGGAAGTGTCACGTGCAAAGGATTGTTACAAATCATGCATGAAGAGGGGATTAGTTTGGATGGTCACACCTCATGCTTCAACCACATGACTCACCTTCCAAAGGGACAAAATTTGTTAGAGTCTTCAGCTATTAGCCATCCCGACCCTCAGCTCTCTCTACTCTCTCTCCCAGATCTCTCAGCTCTCTAAATCTTATCCAAATTCGTGTGAGAAAAGTTAGGGTTTGAAATCAAAGTATGAGGTTTTAGTGTTTAGGACAAGAATTTTGGTATTTCAGGAATAAAAGTGCAAGGAGGAAGGAAGACCACGAACTTAATCTTGAGGTACAGAGTTTGTTATTCACCAGCACCCACTTTTATTCTAGGTTAGATTAAAGTGATGGAAATGGTGTTATATGCTTAAAAATGCATGAAATTATGAAGATAGTTTATGGGTATACAAATTATAAGTGATTTTACCAGGTTTCTGGAATGCAAGTTTTAGAAAATCTTCAAGTTAGAAATTGGTCATGATGTCTCGTAATGAAGTATACCCAAAACTTTAAGGTTGAAAATGGTACCTTAAGCGTTTTGATCAGAATGTTGTCGACAAAGTTATGGATGCCACAAGTTTTTGTTGAAATAAAGTATTCCGAGTTTGGCTTATATTGTTTTATTTTATGATGTTAAGGTATATAAGCAAGCTCATTGGATCATTAATGATTCAGAATACCAAGCTAAAGCTAAGAAATCCAAGTAAGTAATCCATGCATGTGTTTGGGCCTTGTGGGACTACATCACAAAGGATAGGATATAAGGATGATGTGTTTGATTACTTAGATATCCATTAAGTAAAGAATGTCTTAGGAGTTGTTTGTTTTTATGATAATGTTATTGATTATATTCTGTTTGGGTGTATCATACATCGACTCAAGTGCTTTGGGTTTGATTCATGCTTGATTGACATTGTTTGATGTTTATGTCTTGTCACAAGTCAAGGTTGAGAAGGTACTGATAATGGCATGTATAAACCTTGTGGGAGTACTCGGCTTTTGGCTTTCTTGCACACAATGCATCTTTTTATCCACTTGTGCACATCTTTGATCATGTGGGGCCAAAATAAGTGATCCTTAACTATTTCTAAGGTCTTCTTTTCCCCAAAATGCCTTGCCAAGCCTCCACCGTGAGCTTCCTTGATTAATGATTCCCGAAGGTTACATTTTGGAATGCAAAGTTATCCTCCTTTGAATAGATAGCCATCGGCTAGGTGGTAGGCACAACTTTCTTTATTCAAACACTTTTCATACCACTTCTTGAAGTCAGGATCCTCTTGGTAAGAAGTCTTGATCCACTCAAATCCCAAGATCCGGGAAGTGAGCTCGGTCAGCAATACAATCCTCCTTGAGAGGGCGTCGGCCACCACATTTACTTCTCCCTTTTTGTACTTGATAATGTATGGAAACCTTTCAAGAAACTCCACCCATTTTGCATGTCTCTTGCTGAGTTTCCCTTGGCTTCTAATGTGCTTCAAGGCTTGGTGGTCCGTGTGTATAATGAACTCCTTAGGAAGGAGATAATGCTGCCAAACTTCAATTGTCCTCATCAAAGCATACATCTCCTTATCATAAGTAGAATAATTCAAGGCTGCCCCCTTTAGCTTCTCACTAAAATAAGCCACGGGTCTTCCTTCTTGCATTAGAACGGCCCCTATGCCAAGCCCCGAGGCATCACAATCTATTTCAAACACCTTGTTGAAGTCCGGGAGCATAAGAAGAGGAGCATTGCAAAGAGCATCCTTGATTCGATCAAAACTAAGTTGACAATCCGGGGTCCATTCAAAATCCTTCCCCTTCTTAGTGCAATCCGTGAGGGGGGCCACAATGGTGCTAAACCCCTTTATAAACTTCCTATAAAATGAAGCTAGACCATGGAAGCTCCTAATGTCCGAGACACACTTAGGGATCGGCCATTCCCGAATTGCCTCTATCTTGCTTTGGTCTACTTCTATTCCATCCTTAGAAAGTATGAATCCGAGAAAATGCACCTTTTCTTGGACAAAAGAACACTTCTTTAAATTGCCAAACAATTGTGCTCTTCTAAGTGTATCAAATAGTGACCGAAGGTGTGCCAAGTGTGCCAAATAATCTCCACTATAAACCAAGATATCATCAAAGTAAACTATCACAAATTTTCCCAAATATTCTTTCAGCACATGATTCATCAAACGCATAAAGGTGCTAGGGGCATTAGATAGCCCAAACGGCATAACTAACCATTCATATAAGCCATACTTGGTTTTGAAAGCCGTTTTCCATTCATCTCCTTCATGCATCCGTATTTGGTGATAGCCACTTTTGAGGTCGATCTTTGAGAAGAAAGCAGCCCCGCTAAGCTCATCCAAAAGATCTTCCAGCCGCGGTATAGGAAACCTATACTTGATGGTAATGTGGTTGATGGCCCGGCTGTCAATGCACATCCGAGAGGAGCCATCCTTCTTTGGCACCAAGAGTGTAGGAACCGCACAAGGACTAAGAGACTCCCGGATGTACCCCTTCTCCAAGAGCTCTTGTACTTGATCATCAAGCTCTTTAGCTTCCTCGGGGTTCATTCTATATGCTGGCCGGTTAGGAAGAACCACTCCCGGTTGGAGATCAATCTGGTGCTCAATACCTCGGATTGGAGGTAAACCGATTGGCAGCTCTTCGGGAAACACGTCTCCATACTCTTCTATGAGTGCCAAAACTTCTTCCGGGGCGCCTCCTATTTCTTCCACTCTTTCCCGGAATAGGATCAACACAATTGGTGCAACTTGAAGTAACTCCCGGGAGAGCTCCTTTTTGTTAATGAACAGAACCTTTTTGGAGGAGTTCTCCCTTTTCATTTTCTCATCTCTAGCTATGTCCCCGGGTGCTAGAGGTGCTAGTTTAATGTGCCGGTTCTCCCATTCAAATGAATACTCATTTGACAATCCATTGTGCAAAGCACACCTATCAAATTGCCACGGCCTCCCGAGTAGAATGTGGCTTGCATCCATTGGTAGGACATCACAAATTACAGCATCCTTGTAACTCCCAATTGAGAACTCAATTCTTGTGCGTTTGGTCACTTTAAGATCTCCTTCATCATTTAGCCATCGGAGTCTATAAGGATGTGGATGCTCCTCGGTTAGAAGTCCTAGCTTCTCAACAAGCTCGGTGGATGCTACATTGGTGCAACTCCCTCCATCTATGATTAGGGAGCACACTTTATCCTTGATCAAACATCGGCTATGGAAGATGTTCTCTCTTTGGCTAGGTTCGGGTCGGCCATTTGTTGTGAGGGTCCTTCGGATCACCATGAGGAGGGGGCCTTCTTGCGCTCGGCACACCTCCTCAATAGGTTCGGCCATTGGTTCATTCTCGCCCTCCATTGGTTCATCTTCACTAACAACCTCACCACTACTTTCAAGGAGCACCATGACTCTCTTATTAGGACATTGTGCAGCAATATGCCCTAATCCAAGACACTTGAAACACTTTATATCTCTTGACCGTGGCTTGTTAGTATCTTCAAATGGTTTAGGGGGAACATCTTTCTTTTGAGCCCACGGTTTTGGTTGGAAGGTCTTGTTCTCTTGTCTTGGAGGTGGCTTGTAAGGTGTGTTGTAGGCCGGGGTTGGTTTCACCACAATTTTCTTGCCCTTCTTCTTGTGTTGCCTTTCCACCCGCAAGGCTAATTGTATGGCGGCATCCAATGAATCCACTATTTGTAATTCTACCACATCTCCAATATCTTTGTGCAATCCCCTTAGGAATCGTGCTAGAATCTGTTCTTCCGGCTCCTCAAGATCACATCGGATCCGCAAGGTCTCAAACTCCATCAAATAGTCTTCGACCGAGAGGTGCTCTTGTTTCAAATTTTGGAGTTGGTAAAACAACTCTTGTCTATAGTGGCTAGGGACAAATATCCTCTTCATGTGCATCTTCATGGTTCTCCAAGTAGTTATCTCTTCTTCACGGTCACGCCTCCTTTGTGCTCTCAAACTATCCCCCATAAGCTTGCATAATCGTGGAGCTCCAAAGCTACTAGCTGCAATTTAGACTTCTCTGAGTAATTGTAACAATCAAAGACTTTGTCTACTTTATCTACCCAAGTCAAATATGCATCTCCATCACAAGAACCATTAAATGGGGGAACACTTAACTTCACATTCCTCAAATCATCCTCACGGGGTTGTCTATCCCGTGGTTCAAACTCCTCCTCTGAATCTTCAACTTCATACAATCAGGTTCGAGCTCCTCCGGCTCTATTACTGGGAGTAACCGGGGAGGTGGCCGTTGAGGATTTGGAGTCTCCATCCTTTGCAACAATATGTCCAAACTTGTGGAAGGGAGGTCTTGGCTAGGCTGTAAAACAGCCCCACTCCGAGTGGTCATGCCACCACTTTTATGAGCCATTGAATCAGTGGAAAGGAAGGTTTAATAGTAGGGAAAACAAGGAAAGGAAGAGCTGTGCTCTGATACCAAATGACACGCTCCACGAATGCGGAAGTGTCGGGATAGGAGAAAGCAATGCAATCTGCCAATGAGAAGAAGGACTAAAACAGAAACAGGGGATTGTGGCAGTTAGAACTCCAATTGCATACAGGCTTTTGGGCTGAAATTTTGTAGACTTAGACTTTAGGGAAGGAACTGAGTTTGGTAAAGATTTAGAGTGAAAACACGTGTGGATAATAAAATGGCACAGGGACACATTTAGAGGCACAAACAGACAAAATTACCAATTGACAGAGCATTAGGTGGGAGAGACTTCTGCACAACTCCCAATGCCGGTGACCTGAGAAGGTGAAATTTGGCAGAAACCAATTTCACCAAAAGAGGAATGAATTGCACTTGGTTAGAGGGAAAAAGCATGGGTAGAATAAAAGATACGAGGGATTGAAAATTGGTCGATAGAACTGTCAAAATTCAGGTACTCAGGTGAAGGACAGAGGATAGATGCATGCACAACTTTTATTTGGGCATGGGAGTGAGATGAATTGCAAATACTTCTAGAGGTGAAATAATAACTCACAGCCAGATGTTGAGGATTTTAGCACGAGGGAAACATAAATTAGCACGGGAGACACTTTGGGGACTCAAACAGATTCTCGGGTAAATTAAAATGGCAGCAACCAATAAGAAAACAACAAAGAACCAAAATACGTAAACGGGATGAAGGCTATATGACTTCCAAGCTTACTTGATCCTTAGAAAGGGAGGAGGAAGGTTGGAATAAAGGCTAAGTGACTCTAGCAAGGCACCAACACCAAAGACAACAAGGAAGATTGGATATTACTCACCAAAATCCCAAGAAGCCGTGAGAAAAGAGGGTTTGAGAGCTTCAAAGCTTCTGAAAATTTTCCAATACTTTTCTATCTTCAAAATGCCGAGAAGAAAGGAATAAAACCCTTCTTCCCACAAGCTACATGGAGAAAATAATTACTACCTACGTTTCAAAGTACTTAGGAAACCTAAAAGCATGGCAAGTGGGCCCCTCCTTTGACCTCTACACTTCAAGGAGAGATGGAACTCTAAGGTATAGTGTACCCCCATTCCTTAATGTTCCCTAATCTTACCCACTTGCTTCCACGTAATTTAGCACAAAATAAAATGGATGACAAGTTTCTTGCATGGTTTCTACAAAAAACCATGCAACTATTTTACAAAAGGAACAAGTAATTCAAGCAAAGCAAAATATCTCCTAGAAGTGAAGAAGCACACCCTTAATGTTGATCCACCCTTGCCTTGGATTTGTTGGACTCTAATCTCTTCTCGGGTTTGTTGGCCTCCAACCCGAGCTCAAAGTGTTGAAATGTCTTAGGCATGGCTCGGTCCACCACTTGAAGGAGTGGTATTGGCTTAGGGTTAAGTGTTTAGGCTTAGGGCAAAGGGCTTAATAGTTTTTGCTTAGAACCTAAGGCTAACGACTTATGGCTTAGGGCATAGATCTTTGGGCTTGTTGCTTTGTCCTGAAACATTAGGGTTGCGACTTATGGCTTAGAAATTAGGCTTAGGGCTTAGCACTTAGGGTATTTATGATAGGGCTTAGGGCGTAGGGCTTTTGAATTTGGGATTAGGGCTTTGCGCTTAGGGCTTATGGGTTAGGAGTTAGGATATTCGGTTTAGGTTTCGGGCTTAGGGCTTAGAAAGTAGGGCTTAGGATTGGTGTTAAGCATAGAGTTTTTGGGGTTATGACAAAGCACTTAAGGCTTTGGGCTTAGGGCTTAGGGCATAGTTCTTTGGGCTTTGGTATTTAGGCTTAGACTTAGGGCTTTTTGCATAGGGCTTATGGCTTATGCCTTAGGTTTTTGGGGGCTTACAGCTTAGGGCTCTGAGCTTAGGACGTAGGGGTTAGGGCTTAGGGCTTAGGGCTTAGCGCTTAAAGCATACGATTAGGGGCATATGGCTTAGGGCTTTAGGGCTTATTTTTTTATCTTAAGACTTAGGGCTTTGGTCTTAGGGTTAGGGATTAGGGCATAGTTCTATGGGCATTTGTCTTATGGCTTGGGACTTAGTGCTTTAGGCTAGGTCTTACACTTAAAGGCTTAGGGCTTTGGCCCTACAACTTTTGGCTTTGGGCCTAGGGCTTAGGGTAAAGGATTTAAGGTATAGGGCTTGGGGTTTGGGGCTGCTTAAGCCTTGTGGCTTAAGCCTTTTGGCTAAGAGCATAGGCCTTTTGTGTAGGGCTTTGGGCTTAAGGCTTACGGCTTAAGGCATAGGGCAAAGAGTTTACGGCTCCAGAATAAGGCTTTCCGCTAAGAGCTTTAGGATTAGAAATTTTGCCTTAGCACTTAGGGGTTAGGAATTAGGGCCTTTGGTTAATTTTTTGGGCTTAGGGCTTTAGGCATAATGTTTTGGGCTGAATGCTTAGGGACTAAGAGGCTTATAGCATAGTTCTTTTTGTTTTAAACTTTGGGCTTAGTGGTTATAGTTTGGTCTTTAGTGCTTAAAGCTTAGAGGTTAAGGCTTTGGGATTAGGGTTTTGGGCTTTTGGCTTAGGTCTTCTTGATTAGAGCTTATGGCTTAAGGGTTATGGATTTGGACTTTGGGGTTTTCTTTTAGAACATAGGGCTTTGGGATTAGGGTCTAGGCCTTAGGTCTTTGGGTTTTACACTTTGAACTAAGGGCTTAGGGCTTCAGGCTTAGGGATGGGTTGTAGAGTGGGGCTTAAGGCTTTGGGATCAGAGCTTTGACCTTCGTGCTTAGGGCATAGCTCTTAGGGCTTAAGGGATAGGAATGAGGTCCTTGGGTTTAGGTTTTTGGCTTAGGGTTTAATGCTTCAGGCTCATGACCTATGGTTTAGGGCATCGAGCATAGTTATTTGGGTTTTAAGCTTTCGAGTGTTGTATTAGAGCTAATGGCTTTAAGATTAGGGATTTGGGCTTAGAAGTTTTGGATTTGGTCTTTGATTTTTTGGCTTTTGGCTTTGGGTTTATAGCTTGGGACTTAGGGCTTAGAGCTAGGGCTAGGGCTAGGGCTTACGACTTAGAGTTTAGAGTTGTAGGATTATTGCTTTGGGCATAGGGCATTATAGTTTTAGTCCTAAGGCTAGGGCTTTGGACTTTCGGCTTAGTGCTTAGGGCTTCAACTTAGGGGTAAGGGCTTAGAGCTTGGGGCTTAGGGCTTTATTCTTTAGGCTTTGAGCTAACGGCTTAGGGCTTTAAGTTTATAGCACACAGATTAGGGCTTTGGGCTTTGAGTTGTGGGCTTATGGCTAAGGGCTTAGCGCTTTAGGATTGTGGCTTAGGGCTAAGGGCCGAGTGCTTTAGGCTTAGGGCTAGAGCTGAGGGCTAATGCCATAGTCTTAGGTTTTAGGCTTATAGGTTAGAGCCTAGGTGTTTTAACTTTTTGCACTAGGCAAGGCTTAGTGCTTAGGGCCTCGGCTTAGGGCTTAAGGCTTAACGCTTAAAGCTTACGACTTTGTGCTTTCGGCTTAAGGCTTGGGGATTTGGGATTAAGCCTTTAGGCTTAAGGCTTAGGGCTTTGGGGGTAAGGCTAAGGGCTAGGGCGTGGGGCTCAAAGATTAGGGCTTATGGCTTAGGGTTGAGGGCAAAAAGCTTTGGGCTTAGTGCTTATGCTTTAGGGCAAGGGCTTACAAGGCTTTAGGATTATGGCTTAGGGCTAAGAGCTTTGGGCTTTGGCATTCGGGCTTATGGCTTTGTGCTTATGGGTGACGGCCTAAGGCTAGGGCTTTGGGCTTTGGGCTTTGAGCTTTGGGGTTTGGACTTGGTGCTTTGTGCTTAGAACTTAGGGCTAGGGCTAAGGGCTTATGGCTTAGGCCTAGGGCATTTGCCTTTGGCCTTTAGGCTTTCGGCTTATGGGTTAAGGCTTTGAGCTTCTTGCTTAGGTCTTAGAGCTTAGGGCTAGGGTTGAGGGCTTATGGATTTTCCCTTAGGGCTTTGAGGTTTGGGTTGTGAAGTTAGGGCTAAGGCTGATTGCTTATGGCTTCTTATGGCTTTGAGCTTTGGCCATCGGGCTTAAGGCTTTTTGCTTACAGGTTACAACCTAGGGCACTTGGCTTGGGTTATGGGCAAAGGGGATAGTGCTTAAGGCTTGGGGCTAGGGATTTGGGCTTAGAGTTTAAAGTTTAGAGCTTAAGGGATTTGGATTTTGATTTATGGTTTAGAGCTAGGGTTGAGGGCTTATGGCTTAGACCTTAGGAATTTTTGCTTAGGGATTTGGGCTTTGTGCTTATGGGTTAAGGCTTTAAGGTTTGGGCTTAGGCTTTTGGGCTTAAAGCTTAGGTCTTTGGGCTTAGGGTTTAGGACTTTTGGCTAAGGGCTTTTTGCTTAGGTTTAAGAGATTAGAGCTTAGCGCTTTAGGCTAAGGTCTTAAGGCTTTGGACTTAGGTCTTAGGGCTTACATTTTAGGGCTGCGGGCTATGGGTGAGGGTTATGGCTTAGGGCTTTGGGCTAGGGGTTTAGGCCTTTGGGCTCAGGGTTTGTGGTAAGCTCTTAGAAATTAGAGCTTAGGGCTTTGGGCTAAGGGCTTAGAGCTTTGGAATTAAGATTTATGGCTTAGGGATTTGGGATAGTGCCGAAGGCTTAGGCTTAGGACTTAGGGCTAGGGTTGAGGACTTATGGCTTAGGCCTTAGGGGTTATTGCTTAGGCCATAGGTCTGTGGCCATTGGCCATTGAGCTTAGGTCTTTGGCCTTTGGCCTTTAGGCATTTAAGCTTTATGGTTTGGGCTTAAGGCTTTGTGCTTTGTGCTTAGGGCTTTGAAACTAAGGCTAAGGGGTTAGGGCGAGGGCTTATGGCTTCGGGAGAGGGCCTAGTGCTCAGGCCTAGCGCCTTTGGGCTTTGGGCTTTTGGCTTTGGGCTTTGAGTTTAAGGCATAAGGCTTAAGGGTTATGGTTTATGTAACATCCCGTTTTTTTTTTATTTTAAAAAAAACTTTTCATTGAAAATTCTTTTATCAAACTTATACATATATTTGTACATACAAGGCGGAAGCTAACGTTTCAAAACACACTTATAAGTAATTAAACATAGGTCACATTCTAAAAATACAAAACTTTACAAACACTACATGTTTATAATTCACAATAACTTTTTTACAAGTTCTTTTCAAAACACGTGTATTTTGGTGAGCTTACTCCACCGGTCAAAATCTCGCTTAACAACGACAAGGCTCCACGGAAGACACTCTCCTCCTCCTTCATATTTAATCCTCAGGTGATATTTCTTCAACATTCAAGTCTAACTATTCAGTAAGTAGTGCAAATAAAACATGAATGATATGATTTAAAACAATGCAGATTATTTCATGTTCGTGAAGTGAATCCGCCCCCATATGACGACCATCCACAAAACTGATTTTAGGATTTACATAACGTATATCATTAGGAGATATAACAACCTACCGCACAACCCCATTGGGCTCACGGTAACATGGACCCACAGCCATTGCCGAGGACGTCTTTATTCTCATTTACATAACATATATCATTAGAAGATATAACAACCTACCGCACAACCCCATTGGGCTCACGGTAACATGGACCCATAGCCATTGCCGAGGACGTCTTTATTCTTCTTTACATAACATATATCATTAGGAGATATAACAACCTACCGCACAACCCCATTGGGCTCACGGTAACATGGACCCATAGCCATTGCCGAGGGTGTCTTTATTCTCCTGTATCGTAGATATCTTCATCAAATCAATAGAGATATTGCGGGGATGAATGTATGCATCAAAGACCCCCATGGGCAACCTAACACCCAATCCGCCATCCCCCTACAATTCACTTATTATGATTCGTAGTTTTCATGCATGAAAATTCATTTTCGTTGTCATTCGTAGAAAACATAATGAATGATGTCCATAACATGTCAATAAACAAATCTCATAGAAACATATCAATCAATCAATACAAGGCACACAAACAATCCTCAAATGACTTGAGGTCGGTGTATTGTGCATTACACCCCAATCAGTTTATCATCATTCAAAAATCATAAAAATACATAACCTTTGCAATGTAGACCTCTAATAGGCCAAACACATACTACACATACTTACCTTGATTTCTGATGTCTTTTGTTTCAACTTGGCAATGCACACTAGAAGCTTGAGAACCTATATTGCCAAATCATTCAAATAAGTTTTTATACCATAAGTAACTAGTTTCACTATAACTTTCAAAATTCATAACTTCCTCTATATTGATCCATTCGTGATGCTACGAGTGTCAAATTATTCCTTAAATAGTCTACTATAACTTCTTAAATTCACAAAACAAATGTAGCATAAAGTGTTGATCAATATTGACATAACAGTGAGTATGAAACTCTGGAAATCAACGACCGGTTGACCCAATCTATAAGGGGTTGACCCATGTTGACAAAACAGAGAGCCTGCACTTTTAAATTAAGAATCGGTCGACCTAACCTATTAGGGTCGACCGCAGCTCTCCCCCTAGTTTCTGTCTACCAACTTGCAACATTCATAACTTTGTCTACAAAGCTCCAAACTGAGTGATTCAAATGGCTATAGATCCCTCTAAGAGTCTACTCTAACTCATGAAGGACATAAACTCAAATTCCTACATCTTATTAACCGAATATCCAAAACTCTAACTTTGTTCATACTTAACTCCTTTCTTATCTCTTAGCATGGAATCACTCATTTTTATCCACCAATTCAAACAATACTATCATTTTATCATCACTAAACCTGAGAGAACTTAAAGATACAAAAATACCTTGGACTTCAGTCTCCACGAAACCTTAGAGTTTTCCTCCTCTCCTCTGGGATAACTTACTTTCTCACTCTTTTTTTTTATCAAGACGTAAGAATTTAGAGGAAATAAGGAGAAGAAGTCGTGCTAGTAGGGGAATGGAAGATCATGCCATCTTATCCCCTTATTTATCAAAAACAATGTTTCTTTAACATCCATCAATCAGGATTTTCCATGTTTTGGCTGACTTTTCAACTTGAGTCGGTGAGAATGTGTCGACCGCTCGTCTATTGTGTCGACCAAAAGAATTCCCAAGAGTGACTTGTGTCGACCGCTCGGTCCTGGTGTCGACCGAAAGTTTTCCAAGGGGTTATATTGTGTCGACCACCCCTCCTCAATCCTGGGGTCGACCAAAAGTATTCAATTGTGTCGACCCCTCCTCAATCCTGGGGTCGACCGAAGTTTTCAATTGTGTCGACCCCTGCTCAATCCTGGGTTGACCGAAAGTGTTCCAAAACACTTACAAGATTTTATAACTTTTCCAAATAACATCATTACTTATATCCCCTTAAACCTTATTTTCTTCATCACCTTAAGCCTACTAAATTGCTAACATCCACAATACTTAAATTCCTCAATAACTACCCAACATTCATGAAATCACTCTTAAACATTTACATCCTAAAGTCACAAAATTCTAAAATAAAAATGGGGGTTGTAACAGTTTAACAATTAGGGCTTTGGGCTTCAGGCAATTTTTCTTAGGGTGAAAAGCTTAGGTCTTGAGGCTTACAGTTTTGGACTAAGGTATTCTGGCTTTGGGTTATGAACACTGGGCTATGGGGTTAGGGCTTAAGGCTTTATGTTTGGGACCTCTAGCTTAGGTTTTAGAGATTAGAGCTAAGAACTTTGGGCAAGGGCTTAGGGCTTTTGACTTATGACTAAGGGCTTACATCTAAGGGATTTTGCCTAAGGTTTAGACTTTGAGCTGACAATGTGGCCGAAACTTCGTGATCTCCCGGTAACTCAAGTTTGTATTGGATTGATTTTTTGGACAATTTTATAAAGACCGTCGGCTCTCGATGATATCTTCGAAGCTCTTTGATTCAGAAATCTTTCTTTTCGCAAGTGGAACCACACGAGATCCCCCACTTTGAAATTAATTTCTTTCCTACCTCGATTTGCATACTTTGCATAATTCTCATTAGCCCTTTGGATAGACTTACTAACCTTCTCGTGCAATTTTTTTATAATCTCGGCTTTCTTAGCACCTTCCGGATTGCTGATTTCCTTAGAAGGAATGGGCAACAAATCAAGAGGAGTGAGGGGGTTAAAACCATACACCACCTCAAAAGGGCTTGTCTGGGTAGCACTATGAATGCTACAGCTGTATGCGAACTCAATATAAGGGAGTTGAAGGTCCCAATCCAAGAGTTTCTTGTTTACCACGCTCCTTAGCAAAGTTCCTAACGTTCGGTTCACAATTTCCGTTTGTCCATCGGTTTGTGGATGGAAGGAGGTGCTAAAAAGTAGTTTAGTTCCAATCCTTCTCCAAAGAGTCCTTCAAAAAGTGCTTAGAAATTTTGTATCTCGGTCCGAAACAATATTGTTTGGTATCCCATGCAAACAAACCACTTCTTTGAAATAAATCTCGGCCACATGTGGTGCATCATTGGTTTTGGGGCAAGCTAAGAAGTGAGCCATCTTGGAGAACCGATCTAGTACAACCATGATAGAGTCTTTGGACCTGCAAGTTCGAGGAAGACCGAGTATAAAATCCATACTAACCTCCATCCAAGGATGACTCGGCATAGGAGGTGGGAGATGCAAGCTTGAGGAAGCAATCGTATCTTGGCTTTCTTACATATAATGCACTTTTCTATAATTCGATGTATATCCCGAAACAACTGTGTCCAATAGAAATGTTCTTTAAGAGCCTCTAAAGTTTTTTGCTCTCTAAAATGGCTAGCCAACCATCCACCATGAGCTTCTTTGATAAGGGAATCCTGGAGCCCACCACTTGGAATACATAACTTTCCTCCTTTAAAAAGAAATCCATCCATGAGGTAATATCCGCAATCCACCTTGTTGATACTCAACTCATACCACTTGCTAAAATCTTGGTCATCTTTATATGCTTCCTTAATCCATTCAAAACCAAGGAATTTAGTGGATAATTCGGTTAGAAGGACATATCTCCTCGATAGTGCATCGGCGACCACGTTTACTTCACCCTTCTTGTATTTGATTATATACAGATATCTCTCAAGAAACTCCATCCATTTGACATGCCTTCTATTCAGCTTGCCTTTGCTTTTAATGTGCCGAAGAGCTTGATGATCTGAGTGAATAATAAATTCTTTAGATAACAAATAATGTTGCCATACCTCGAGCGCTCGAATTATTGCATAGAACTCTTTGTCATAGGTCGAATAATTTAGGGTAGCTCCCTTGAGTTTCTCACTAAAATATGCAAGTGGTCTTCCTTCTTGCATAAGGACAGCACTTATCCCCACTCCAGAAGCATCACATTCCACTTCAAAAACTTTATTGAAATCGGAAAGGCCTAACACGGGTGCATTGCAAAGCTTTTGCTTAATGAGTTCAAAACTCTTTTGACAATTTGTGTCCTTTCGAAATCTCTTCCCTTCTTAGTGCAATCCGTCAAAGGAGCCTCAATGGAGCTAAAACCTTGAATGAATCATCGGTAAAAAGATGCAAACCCATGGAAGCTTCGGACATCCGAGACACACCTTGGAACGGGCCAATCCCGAATAGCTTCCACCTTGATTTCATCTACTTCCATTCCCTCCTTGGATATAATAAATCCCAATAACTGAATTCTTGGTTGCACAAAGGAGCATTTCTTCAAGTTGCCAAAAAGCTTAAGATCTCGGAGTTTATCAAATAACAATTTAAGGTGTTCTCAGTGACTATGCATGTCAAGGCTATAAATCAATATATCATCGAAATAAAACACCACAAATTTTCCAAAAAATTCTTTAAGTACGTAGTGCATAAGCCTCATAAGAGTACTAGGGGCGTTAGATAGCCCAAAATGCATTACTAACCATTCGTAGAGGCCGTACTTTGTTTTAATTGCTGTTTTCCATTCGTCTCCTTCCTTCATGCAAATTTGGTGATAACCACTATTTAGATCCACCTTTGAAAAACAAGAAGCTCTCGTGAGTTCATCTAACATATCCTCGAGCCGAGGAATCAGAAAATGGTATTTAATAGTGATTTGGTTGATGGCTCGGCTGTCAACACACATTGAAAAACTTCCATCCTTCTTTGGGACAAATAAAGCGGGTACAGAACAAGAACTTAATGATTCCCAGATATGCCCTTTATTGAGAAGTTCTTGAACTTGTTAATGTAACTCCTTAGCCTCCTCGGGATTCAACCTATAAGAAGGCCGATTTGGAAGGATTGCTCCCGGTTGTAAATCTATTTGATGTTCGATACCCCAGAGTCATGGTAGACCGAGTGGTAAGTCTTCCGGGAATACATCTTGATACTCCTGAAGGAGTTCTCGGATCTCTTGAGGAATTTCTTCTATTTCTTCAATTGTTTCTCGGAATAATATAAGTATCATCGGATTTCCTGCCAAAGTAGTTCTCAATAACTCTTTCTTATTCATAAACAAATTAGTTTTGGCCAAGCTCTTCGCCTTCTCAAGTTCCTCCTTGGCCACTTGATCCGGTTCAAGAGGAACTAATTTAATAGATCGTCCATTAAATTTGAATGAGTATTGATTTGTGAATCCATCATGCATAACCCTCCGATCGTATTGCCATGGTCTCCCGAGTAATACATGGCTAGCACTCATGGGAACCACATCACCCATCACCTTATCTTTATACTTCCTAATAGAAAAATCAATGCACACTTGTTTGGTAACCTTGAGGTCTTCCTTATCATTTATCCAACGCAATTTATAAGGCTTCAGATGCAAACCAGTTTTCAACTTCAATTTATCAACTAAATCCCGAGATGCTACGCTAGTGCAACTACCACCATCAATAATAAGTGGACATACCTTTTCTTGGATCAAACACCTACTATGGAAGATATTTTCTCGTTAGAAATCCTCTTGTTGAATTTGAGTAGTCACCACTCTTCGGATAACCATTAACAAGGGAGTTTCTTCATCTCCAGTTTCAAAGTTTGGATGATGGCTGAAACCATTTCTCAAGGCCATCCCTCAAACTTAAAATCACACAAAAATTGAGGTAAAGAGGAAGGTGGGGAGGGATTTATGGCTCTGATACCAAATTGCACGAAATGGAGGGGGTTTAGATTTAGGAAGTTGGAGAATTGGGTTAGGTTAAATGGAAAACGATAATCCGATAATTCCATAATCGGGACTGGAATTTGGACGGTGTTAACTCAACGATGTGATCGAGTTTAGGGCTGAAATTTTTACTAGAACTCTGGGAAGAAGATAGGTGATAGTCCTCCAACAATGAAGGAAATCACGTGGATGGATCACTCGGAATGCAATGGAGCAGTAACGGTGGTCAGCCGTGGCCAGAAATTGATAACTGGCGGAAGAAATGAAATATCAAACGAAAACAACGATGGAAGAAGGAGCTTATGGACTTCAAGCTCACCCTACGTCCTGGAAGAAGGCTGGAGACTTTGAAGCAAGAAGAGATCTCAAGCTTGGAGGGAGAAATCTTGAAGAGAACCACGGTGGCCGGAGGAATTCCGACTGCCGGCTGAAATTGGAAAGGGCCCGAGAAGGGAGTGCTAAAAAGCTTCTTTAATTCAAGTTCCAAATTCACCTTACAATCACGCAATGAGGGAGGTTTTATCTGCTGAGAAGAGTGGCAAAAAGAAAGGAAAAATTGAGGGCCAAAGGCAAGCAACTTGCATGCTGGAAATTGAAATAAAGGAGGAAAAATTGGACCAATGAGATTGCAAGAATGTGAAGGCCACGTGATCTTGAATCTCTTCAGCCAATTTTCCCTTCTTCCTTGCCCCAAAATACCCTTCTCTTTGCCGAAACTTCCTCATGCAAAACTGCATGCAAGCATGCAAAAATAAAAAACATAAAACCTAGCCGAGAGACCCTCTCGGGTTCTCCAAATATCCAACGTAAAATTCACGTAAAAAGTAAGCTAAAAGTGCGATAAAATCCTTTAAATCCATGTATATGCTGGTGAGTTGAGTCGTGGAACCCTTGATCACTTTTGCATGGGACTCCAACTTTCCATGCAACGTGATACTTTAACCGGGTTCGGGTTCGTGTTCAGGCTTGATTCTGGTGCTCTCGATTTTTTGTTGAAAATCCACCTTTTCTCCACGCCAAATTATCATGTATTTTGGCCGTGATTGATCCTCCAAAGTTGGTTTAGAAATGTATAATTCTTCAATTAATTTTCCTGCAAAATTAACAAACATATTCGAAAAATTCCAAGCTCGGGCTCGGGTGATAGCTCCCTTGGCATGTCAATCCGTGGCATGTCAGTTTGGGTTATGGCTTTGGGCTTATGGCTTTTGGGCTTAGGGGTTTGGAATTAAGTCTATGGCCTTCAAACATTTTTGCTTAGGGCTTAGGGATAAAAACTTAGGGCTTAGAGTTTTGGGCTTTGGGTTTGGGCTTAGGGCTTTTGGCTTACTGCTTTAGGCTTATAACTTAGGGCTTTTGGTTTTAGAATTAGGTCTTTTGGCTTAAGACTCATGGTTTAGGTTTGAGAAATTAGAGATTAGGGATTTGGACTAAAGGCTTAGGGCTTAGGGCTTAGGGGTTAAGGCTTAGGGATTAGGGCTTAGGGCTTTGGGTTACGGCTTAAGGCATACGACTTAGCCTTTTGACTTAGGGAGCTTTGACCTTATAATTAGGGCATTGGACTTAGGGTTTAAATCTTCGGGCTTATGGCTTTGGGCTTATGGCTTCTGGCTTTGGTCTTAGAGATTAGAGCTTAGGCCTTAGGCCTTTGGGCTTGAGGCTTAGCACTTAGGGATTAGGACTTTTGGCTTAGGGCTTGGAGATTACAATTTAGGGCTTTTGGCTATGGGCTTTGTGCTTTAATTTTAAGGCTTAATGTTTAGGGCTTTAGGCTTCAAGCTTTGGGCTTAGGGCATACGGCTTAGCATTTTGAGTTAGGGCATATAGCATAAGGCTAGGGAATAAGGCTTAGAGCTTTGGGATTTGGGATTTGGGCTTTGGGCTTTGGGCTTTGGGGCTTAGAACTTAAAGCATTGTTCTTTTGGTTTTTGTGCTTTGAAGTTAGGTACTAAAGCTTAGTGCTTAAGGCTTATGGCTTAGGGCTTGGGGCTTAGGGTTTAGGGCTTAAGGCTTAGGGCTTTGGGGTTAGAGCTTAGGGCTGACGTTTTACGGCTTACGGCTTACTGCTTATGGCTTTGGGCTTAAAGCTTAAGACTTAGGGCTTGTGGTTTAGTACTTATGGCTTTGGTCTCGAGGTTTAGGGTCTTAGGGCTTAGGTCTTTGGGCTTAGCTTGGGTTTAAGATTTAGGTTTATGGCTTATGGTTAAGGCATATGTCTTTAGGGCTTACTGTTTTGAGCTTTGGGCTTTAGGCTTAAAGCTTAAGGCTTAGAACTTAGGAGCTTTGTGCCTAGGGCTCAGGGCTTCAGGTATACATATTACGGTTTAGGTCTTACGGTTTAAGGCTTAGGGCATAAAACTTTTTGTTTTGGGCTTTATGCTTTTGGCTTAAGGCTTTTGGCTTTGGGGCTTTTGGATTAAGGCTTTGGGCTTATAGTATACATTAGAATTTATGACTTACAACTTACGACTTAGGGCTCAAGACTTTGGGTTTTGGGCTTTGTGCTTTTAGCTTAGCATTTTAGCTTATGGCTTATGGTTTAGGGTTTAGGACTTAAGACTTAGGTCTCTGGGCTTAGGGATTAGGGCTTAGGTCTGAGGGTTTAGGGTTTTGCAAGGGTTTTGAGATTAGGGCCTATGGCTTAGGTTTTGGAGCTTACTTGTTAGAGCTTAGGGCTTAAATCTTTGAGCTTAGTTATAAGGGTTTAGAGCTTTGGGCTTCTGCCTTAAGGATTACGGCTTAGGACATTTAACGAAGGGCTTAGGGCATGGGGCTTAGGGCTTCAGGATTAGGGCTAAGGGCGTAGGGCTTATGGGTTATGGCTTATGTTTTATGGATTATGGATTATGGCTTAGTGCTTACGACATGGAGGTTAGGACTTAGTGCTTTGGTAAGGTTTATGGAGAAGGGCTTTAGGCTTTGGGCACTAGGCATAGTGCTTTGAAGTTTGGGCTTTGGCCTTATGGCTTAGGGCTTCGGCCTTAGGGCTTTTGTCTTAGGGCTTTGGTTTTCGGACTTCAGGCTTAAGACTTATTTTTTAGAGCTTAGGGCTTTTGCCTAAGGGATATGGGATTAGGGTTTAGGTAATTGGGTTTAGGGCTTAGGGCTTAGGGCTTAAAGCTTAAGCTTATGGATTATGGTTTATGGCTTATGCCATAGGGCTTTGGGGTTAGAGCGTTGCGCTTATTGGTAAGGGCTTTGAGCTTATGGGTTAGGGCTTAAGGCGTAGGGCTTTCGTCTTTGGGGTTCGGGCTTAGTGCTTATAGCTTGGGCTAATGGATAAGGTTTAGGGCGTAGGTCTTAGGGTTAGGGCTAAAGGCTTTTGGATTAGGACTTTGGCTTTAGCGGTTAGGGCTTACCCCTTAGGGCTTTTAGCTTATGGATTAAGGCTTTAGGATTAGAGCTTTGGGCTTTGAGCTTAATCCTTAGGGCTTGTGCTTAGGGATTAAGGCTTTGGGCTTTTGGCTTAGGGCTTATGGCTTAGGGCTTAGAATTTAGGTCTTACGACATACAACTTATGATTTTGGGTTTTCGGCTTCGTTCTTTTGGCTTAGGATTTAGGGCTTATGGCTTATGGTATAGGGTTTAGGGATTAAGACTTAGGGCTTTGGGCTTTGGGATTATGGATTAAGGCTTAGGACTTAGGTCTTAGGTCTTAGGGCTTAGGGCTTAAGTCTTAGGACTTAGGTCTTAGAGCTTTGGATTTTAAAAGGCCTTTGAAATTAGGGCCTAGGGTTTAGGGCTTTAAGCTTAGTTGTTAAGGCTTAGTGCTTATGGCTTTGAGCTTAGTTGTAAGGGCTTAGGTCTTTGGGCTTACGCCTTAAGGATAATGACTTAGGGCTTTTAACGAAGCACTTAGGACATTAAGCTTAAGGATGGCTTATGGCTTATGACTTAGTGCTTACGACATAAAGCTTAGGACTTAGTGCTTTGAGTTAAGGGTTTTGGGCTAAGGGCTTTACGCTTTGGGGCTTTGAGCATAGTGCTTTGAATTTTGGACTTTGGCCTTATGGCATAAGGCTTTGGTCTTAAGGCATCGGTTTTAGGGCTTCGATTTTAGGGCTTCATGCTTAGTCTTAATAATTAGAGCCTAGGGCTTTTGGCTAAGGGCTAAGAGATTTTGGATTAGGGTTAGGGCACTAAGCTTAGGGCTTGAGGCTTAGGGCTAAGGCTATGGCTTAGGCCTTATAGCTTAGCCCGAAGTTCTTTGGGCTTTGGTGCTTTAGGCTTAGGGCTTTACGCTTATGGGTTAGGGGTTTGGGCTTATGGTTAGGGCTTAGAGCTTTAGGCTTAGGGTTTTGGGCTTCATGATTAGAGTTTAAAGGTTGGGCTGGGGGCTTAGGGCTTGGCCTAGGCCTGAGGGCTTAGGCTATGAGGCTTAGGGATAAAGGCTTTGGGATTATGACTTTGTCTTAGCAGTTAGGGCTTGTCGTTGATGGCTTTCAACTTATGGATTAAAGTTTTGGGATAAGGGCATTGGGCTTTTGGCTTAGGGCACCGAGCTTAGGGCTTTGGGCTTGATGCTTAGTGCTTAGGTCATAAGGCTTAGGGCTTTGGGCTTTGGGCGTAGGGCTTTGGGCTTCAAGCTTTTGGTCAGGGCTTAGTGCTTTAAGCTTAGGGTTTAAGGCTTAGAGCTTTGAGCTTTAGGCTTTGGGGTTAAGTATAATAGCTTAGGGCTTTTGGATTAGGGATTTAGGCTTAGTGCTTAAGCCTTAGCTTTTAGGTCTTAGGGCTTTTAGCATAGGCCATAGGCCACAAAGCTTAAGAGCGTATGGCTTAGGGCTTAAGGATTAGAGCTTAGGGCTTATGGCTTAGGGCTTAAGGCTTAGGACTTAGGGCTTTTGGGCTTCATGATAAGGGCTTAGGTGTTATGGATTTGGGCTTAGGGCTTAGAGATTAGAGCTTATGACTTAGGGCTTAAGGCTTAAGGCTTAGGGTGTCTCGCTTAGGGCTTAGGGCTTAAAGTGTAGGGCTTAGGCCTAGGGCTTATGGTCTACGACTTATGGCTTAGGACTTTTTGCAAAGCTTTGGGCTTATGGCTTAGAGCTTTAGGATTATTGCTAAGGCTTAAGGTATATAGCTTAGGCCATAGGTCTGAGGGCTTATGAATTAAAGTTTTGGCCTTTGGGCTTTCAACCTTAAGCTTTCAGCTTTGGCTTTGTGACACGCTCGGGGATAGAAGAGGTGTCGGGAGAATAGAGGACAAAGGAAAATTAGCAATCTGCCGAGAACAAAGAAGGTTGGCAGAAACAGGGGAGGAAACTGGTTAAGGCCACAAATATACACGTGCATTTGGGCTAATATTTGGTGGACTTAAACTTTAAGGGACGGTCTGGGCTTGGTAAAAAATTCAGAGTGATAGCACGTGTAGAACTTAAAATGGCACAGGTCTACTTTCTGTCACACAAACAGACAAACCAGCTTTGACAGAATAGAGGTGACACGATCCACTAATGCGGAAGTTTCGGGATAGGAGAAAGCAATGCAATCTGCCAATGAGAAGAAGGACTAAAACAAAAACAATGGATTGTCGCAGTTAGAAGTCCAATTGCATAAAGGCTTTTGGGCTGAAATTTTGGGGACTTAGACTTTAGGGAAGGAACTGAGTTTGGTCAAGATTTAGAGTGAAAGCACGTGTGGATCATAAAATGGCACGGGGACACATTTAGAGGCACAAACAGACAAAATTACCAATTGGCAGAGCATTAGGTGGGAGAGACATCTGCACAATTCCCAATGCCGGTGACCTGAGAAAGTGAAATTTAGAAGAAACCAATTTTAACAAAAGAGGAATGAATTGCACTTGGTTAGAGGGAAAAACCACGAGTAGAATAAAAGATACGAGAGATTGAAAATTGGTCGACAGAACTGTCAAAATTCAGGTACTTAGGTGAAGGACAGAGGATAGATGCATGCACAACTTTTAATTGGGCAGACCTGGGAGTGAGAAGAATAGCCAATACTTCAAGACGTGAAATAAGAACTCACAGCAAGATGTTGAGGATTTTAGCACGAGGGAAACAGAAAATGGCCAGGGAGACACTTTGGGAACTCAAACAGATTCTCGGGTAAATTAAAATGGCAGCAACCAATAAGAAAACAACCAAGAACAAAAATACATAAACGGGATGAAGGCTATATGACTTCCAAGCTTACCTTGATTCTAAGCAAGTGAGGAGGAAGGTTGGAATAAAGGTTAAGTGACTCTAGCAAGGCACCAACACCAAAGACAACAAGGAAGATTGGATATTACTCACCAAAATCCCAAGAAGCCGTGAGAAAAGAGGGTTTGAGAGCTTCAAAGCTTCTGCAAATTTTCCAATACTTTTCTATCATTCCAAAATGCCGAGAAGAAAGGAATAAAACCCTTCTTCCCACGACCTACATGGAGAAAATAATTACTACCTACGTTTCAAAGTACTTAGCAAACCTAAAAGCATGGCAAGTGGGCCCCTCCTTTGACTTCTACACTTCAAGGAGAGATGGAACTCTAAGGTATGGTGTACCCCCATTCCTTAATGTTCCCTAATCTTTTCCACTTGCTTCCACGTAATTTAGCATAAAAATAAAATGGATGACAAGTTTCTTGCATGGTTTCTACGAAAAAAACCATGCAACTATTTTACAAAAAGGCACAAGTAATTCAAGCAAAGCAAAATATCTCCTAAAAGTGAACAAGCACACCCCCAATGCGGATCCACCCTTGCCTTTGATTTGTTGGACTCTAATCTCTTCTCAGGCATGGCTCAAAGTGTGGAAAGGTTTTAGGCATGGCTCGGTCCACCACTTGAAGGAGTGCTCAAAACTAATCGGTTTTGTTCAATTGTATCCTCTTTGGGCCACCCTTTAATAGCTTCCTCCTTGGTCCACAATTGTATAGCTTTCCCTCCCATGCT
This sequence comes from Begonia fuchsioides, assembly GCA_003255005.1. NCBI lineage: Eukaryota > Viridiplantae > Streptophyta > Magnoliopsida > Cucurbitales > Begoniaceae > Begonia > Begonia fuchsioides. The sequence continues at coordinate 116,220 of QAOC01047831.1, read as the reverse complement.
GGCGATAGTGTAGTTGGTATTTCCTTCCTTCGGAGTGGGACAAGGCCGAGGCTCGGGTAGGTTGTTCTGGCAAGGAACATTATGGACTTCGATTGTCAATTCCTTCTCTTCAAATTCCCAATGCAAGCAATGTTTGGGAAGCTCTTTGTCATGAGTTGAGGGAGCATCTAAGAGGTCCAAAGGGGGAAATGTCACAGATGCAAAATTGACAAACATGTTAGCAAAACTCCTTGCTCGGCTACATGTGGTCATTCCCTCCGGCGGATGGTGGCGTCCGGGCATATCATCCCCTCCGGGTGATTGAGGATTTGTCCTCAAATCCAAGGGTTGTTCCTCCTTATCTTCCTCCAATTCTCCCAAATAAGGTGAAAGATCTTGGACATTGAAAGAGGCCGACACTCCATAGTCCCCGGGAAGCTTCAACTTGTAAGCATTCTTGTTAATCTTCTTTGTGACTTCAAATGGACCATCGGCCCTAGGAAGGAACTTGGACTTTCTTTGGCTAGGAAACCTCTCCTTCCTTAGGTGTAGCCACACAAGATCTCCAACCTTGAATTCTACATCTCTTCGGCCACGGTTGGCAAATTTAGCATAAGTTTTATTCTTCTTGGCTATGGATTTTTTCACCTTAGTATTCATGGCTTGGACTTGTTTAGCTTTTTGCACTCCATCGGGGTTGGCTAATTCATGGCTCGGCAAAGGGATCAAATGCAAGGGAGTTGAGGAAGTCGTAAACAACCTCAAATGGAGAGGCTTGAGTTGCACTATGCACACTTCGGTTGTATGCAAACTCCACATGAGGCAATTGTGCATCCCAATCCAAGAGCCTTTTCCCCACAATGCTCCTTAGCAAGACTCCCAATGTACGGTTTACAACTTCGGTTTGGCCATCTGTTTGGGGATGAAAGGAGGTGCTATACATCAATTTAGTCCCGAGCTTCCTCCACAAAGTCTTCCAAAAAGAACTTAAAAATTTTGTATCCCGGTCCGAGACAATAGTACAGGGAACTCCATGTAGCCGGACAATTTCTTTGAAGAACAAGTCGGCCACTTGATTGGCATCATCGGTCTTGTGGCAAGCAACAAAATGTGCCATCTTGGAGAAACGATCCACTACCACCATAATTGCTTCTTTTCCTCTAGGGGTCCGAGGTAGCCCCAAAACAAAATCTATTCTCACATCCACCCAAGGTTGAGAAGGTACCATTAACGGCATGTATAAACCTTGTGGGAGTACTCGACTTTTAGCTTTCTTGGACACAATGCATCTTTCTATCCACTTGTGCACATCTTTGATCTTGTGGGGCCAAAAGAAGTGATCCTTAACTATCTCTAAGGTCTTCTTTTCCCCAAAATGCCCTGCCAAGCCTCCACTGTGAGCTTCCTTGATTAATGATTCCCGAAGTGACACGCTCGGGGTTAGGAGGTGTCGGGAGAAAAGGGAACAAATGGAAAGACAAAGCAATCTGCCAAGAGAACAAGAAGGACTGGCAGAAACAGGGGAGTGAACACACTAGAGCTCCAAATGCATACGGGCCCTTGGGCTAAGATTTGGAGGACTTAAACTTTAAGGAGTGGGCTAACTTTGGCCAAATTTTCAGAGTGAGATCACTTGGAGAACTTAAAATGGCACGGGGTGAATTTCTGGTGCACAAACAGACAAAACTGTTTTTAGGCAGTACACAAGGTATGGAAAGATCTGTGTAGAAATTTCGATGTAGGTAATCTGGAAAGCCAAAAATTGACAGAAAATAACTTCAATGAAAGGGGAAGAGAATGGTGGTTTTCGGAGGCAAACTCACGACTGGATTACAAGTTATGAAAATTTGAAATCAGGTCGACAGAATGGGCCTAAATTGATTAATCCACTAGAAAGGTGGAGAAGGAACGTGCACAACTTCGAATTGAAGAAATCTGGGAGTGACATGTAAAAACAAATATTTCTAGATGTGAATGAGGAACTCACAGCCCAATTTTTAGGAAATTAGCACACGGAAAAACGGAAGTTTGCACGGAGTGGACTTTTGATGCACAAATCTACTCGGGTAAGGAAACAAAGACAACAATCACACAAAAAAACAACAAGACCCGAAAACAAATAAGGTGGGATGAGGGATATATGACTTCCAATCTTACCTTGATCCTAATCAAGTGAGGAGGAAGGTTGGAATGAGGGCTAAGTGATCCTAGCAAAATCACCAACACAAAGACAAACCAAAACAAGGATATTACTCACCTTGGATGAGTGTCTTCATCTTGGATGGTTGGGCCATGGAATGCATCAATCACACTAGTAATCTCGGCCACTTCATCCCAAAAAAACCTACAAAAAGAACAAACACATTAGGAAACCAATTGGGTTGGCCTTGGGTTAGAAAAACAGTGGCCAAGCCCAAGGTGGCGTTATCGCAAGGTAGGCTCTTGTTAAGGGCTTCTTGTTGCTCATCATGAACACACTCTCGAGTGCTCACTCCGGCGGGTTCCTCTTTGGCTAAGGCATCCTAAGGCATGTCATTCTCCAGGGGTACTTGAGGATTTGTCCTCAAATCCAAAAAATTCATGATCCTTCCAAAAACCTCTTGGTGTTGCTTAGGATGCTCGGCCATTGTCCATTTCATTCCATTCATTGACTCGGCAATGGATGCCCTACCATTATTTATAATTTGGCCAAAACTCCAAGGCCACCTTCTTTGGCCCCTTTTTCCCAAGGCTCTAAGGTCTTCCAACTTGAGGCTCGGCCAAGCAACTTTTCAAACAAAATTGGTGGGTGAAATCAAAATATTTCCCATAGACACCTTAACTTTGGCATGGGAAAATATTAAAGCAACTCCAAAAACAAATAAACCATACTCGTTGTCTAAGAGGGCATAATTACCGTAGCTTAAAAACTCATTGAGTTGAACAATCTCAATCATAATGTGGGGTTGAAATCCCTTTAGCCACCAATAAGAGGTTTGAGCAAAAACTTTTGTAAGAGTGGAACCAAAACACTTTATGCAACTAAAAGTTGTACCAATCCCACAAAAATTGACTATTGAAAATGATGGCCCATCAAAGAAAAATGCATCCTCAAATGTGCTACCACTTTTAAGCCCAAATAGGCCATGGTGTTCTTTCACCTTATCATCAAAAATATGTATCACCGCAACATAATTTTCCAAGAAAAACTTCTTAACTCCCAATGTTTCTAATAATTCGGCCTCTTGAAATGCAACAAGCCAATATTTGTGATTCCACATAGAAATATCCAAACCATACTCCATAATAACAACCACATTAATAGGCAACAATAGATTGTGATCGTTGATCAATGATTTATTAGCACCTAGTAGTTCACCCGCAATATCAATCCCAAAATTATCCTCCAACAAAACAGCATTATCATCATAGCACGGATTATCAATCCCAAAATTCTCCTCCAAAAAAACAGCATTATCATCATAGCAAGGATTATCAATCCACAATTTATCAAGAACTTCATTATTCAAAGGTTGAGGTAAGTCATACCTCTCGGCCACAACCTTGTGCGGTTTGGCCCCTTCAATCTCTTGGCTAATTTCACATTGAGGGCTGATTACTAGGAGCTCTTTAAGCTCCTCCTTAGCTTCCGTGCATCGGTGTGAGGCTTCCATACGAAATGGATTGGAGATGTCCAAGTTTTGCTTCTCGGTCACTTGGATGAGAGCATTTGCATGCTCGGTGAATGGCTTCATTTCCTTTTTCTCTTTAACATCCGTGGAGGCTACCTTAGCATAACTCACTCCTTCTTTGGTGAGGTATTAAAACCCCTCTTCGCTCGGGTTGCTTCTAAGAGTGGTATCTTCCATTATGGTCACGGCATTTTTGGTGGAACATGGAGAGCTCGTATAGTCTAGGCCGAGAGATTCCAAGTTCATAGTCTCTTTATTCCATGGCCGAGTGCTTTCTTCATGTTCATGCATTGGGCTGCACGGCTTCATCATGTGTTTTTGTTCCTTGACCATAGACATGGGCGTGGAAAAAAGGAAAGAATCGGTTTGGTGTTCCTCGGATTCTTGCAACCGAGCTTTTCTTTTGATATCATCAGACAATCTCTTTAAAGCCGGGATTTTCGGTGACTTTCTTGGTGTTGTAGTTCTATACAAACGTTGTATAAAAAGGTCTAGCCTCTGGTTGATGTCTTCAAGTTGACTTTGGAGTCTTGACTCGGAGCATCTTGGAATGGGAGTCATCGGTGATCGTTCATATGGTGAAACAATGCCTCGGGTTGCTTCACTGGTTACTCCATAATGTCTCCTCATGTTTTAATCTTGCAACCTTAATAAAAAAATTAAAATGGAAGGCGTGGGAAGGGATGCCTTGCTCTGATACCAAATGACACGCTCGGGGATAGGAGAGGTGTCGGGAGAATAGAGGACAAAGGAAAATTAGCAATCTGCCAAGAACAAAGAAGGTTGGCAAAAACAGGGGAGGAAAGTGGTTAAGGCCACAAATATACACGTGCGTTTGGGCTAATATTTGTTGGACTTAAACTTTAAGGGACGTCTACACTTGGTCCAAAATTCAGAGTGATAGCACGTGTAGAATTTAAAATGGCACGGGTCTACTTTCTGTCACACAAACAGACAAACCAGCTTTGACAGAATAGAGGTATGGGAAAGACCTCTGCACAACTCCCAATGTAGGAAGTCTGTAAACGTAAAAATTGGCAGAAATCAACTTCAAGAAAATGGGAGGGAAACACAAGTGGTTTGAGGGAAAAGGCACTGGTAGATTAAAAGATATGAGGGATTGAAAATTGATGGACAGAATTACCTGATTTCAGGAATTCGGGTAGGAGGCAGTGGAAAACACATGCACAACTTCGATGGGGAGGGCCTGTGGATAAAGATAGAAGAACAGATGTTTCAGGACAGGAAAGTGGAACTTACAGGCAAAACTTTAGGGCTTTTGTTCATGGGAAACAGAAAATGACATGGAGTGGACTTTTGTTGCACTAAAACCACTCGGGTAGATGACAAGGGCAGCAAACAACACTCAAACAATCACCATTGCAAACAACAACGGGATGAGAGCTATGGGGGTTTCCAAACTCACCTTTGATCCTAAACAAGTGAGGAAGGGAGGTTGAAATAAGTCTTAGTGACTCTAGCTAAGACACCAACACCGTTACAAACAAAAAATCAAAGGATATTACTCACCTTTGAATTGCTTTGCCGTGAGAGAAAATGGGAGAGCTTCAAGCTTCAACATTCAACATTTTCTAATCTGTAAATGCTGAGAAAGGAAGAGTAAAAACCCTCCTTCCCACGAGATACAAAAGGCATATGATTATCACCTATAATCCTAAGGGCTAAACAAATAACAAGGTATGGTAAATGGGGCCCACCCTTGACTTTCATCACCAACAAGAGTGATGGTCACTAAGGGAAGGTAAAACCCATCCCCTTAGGCTTCCTAATGATCTCCCACTTGCAGCCACATAATTAACTTACAACAAAAAAAAAGAGTAAGGAGCTTGCATGGTTTTCACGAAAAACCAAAAACCTAATAGATGGGCCAAACCGATGATGGAATGTCCATAATCAAATGGACTTGAACAATTGTATCTTTTGGGCTAATGGTTGGGCACTTCCATGGGCTGCTAGCTGCTGCTCCCATGAAGGACCAAGATGAAATTCAGCCTTCCTTTCCGTTGGGCCAAACATGGCCATGGATCAGCCACCATGGGTTGGATGCTCTTGGGCCGCTCCATCTTCTGGAGGCCTCTGTAATGGCCATCGTGGGCTGGGCAGTTGTTGTTCAAATTTTATGCTCTGCCCCATGCTGGAAACTTTAAGATGTGGGCCACATTTCTGTAGAAGCACGTTTGTCCAAAACAGGTCCGGAAGGTGGTCGAAACGGCTGCACAAGCCTCGAAGGTCAGCTTGGGCCAAAACCAGAAATGTTGTTTTCATCACCATGGATGTTTTGATCACCCTTCCATGCCACGGGTACACTAAGTACCCTTACATGTGCACAAATTTAAGCTACTAATTATCATCCTAATTATTACATAAAACTAACTAAATTATTACACAAAGTTGTCAAAAGGAAAACATGCTTTCCCCTTCATGTTTTGGTGATTTGGGGCGACCTTAATGTGCCACCCTTGAACTCCTCTTCCTTCATCAAGTGTGGTTGGCCCATGAAATGCATCAACCCCACTTGACAACTAGGGCTCACCATGCCCTTCATCTTTGGCTTCTTGATTAAACCTTTATAAAACAAGCTTCATAACAAAATCAACAAACTCATTAGAAAATAGTTTGCTTCCGCTTCTAGATGTGCTAATTCGTGGCACATGGCTTAGGGCTTATTAGGGTTTGGGCTTAGGGCTAGAGCGTAGGGCTTTGGGCTCTAGGCTTTGGCCTTTGGGCTTACATCTTTGGGCTTAGTTCTTTGGGTTTATCATTTAGAGGTTACGACTTTAGGCTTTGGGCTCTAGTCTTTGGGCTTTGGGCTTTGTGCTTGTGCCTAGGGCTTGGGCTTAAGGCTAGGGCTTGGGCTTAAGGCTAGGGCTTAGACTTCGAGATTAGCTCTTTGGGATTTTAGCTTTGGGCTTAGGGTTTCGGACTTCAAGATTATAGTTTAGGGCTTAGGGCTGTAATCTTAGGCCTTAAGGCTTAAATCTTTAGGCTTGGGATTACAGCTTTAGGCTTAGGGCTTCAAGCTTAGAGATTAGAGCTTATGAATTTTGGGCTAAAAGCTTAGAGGTTTTGGGATAAGGGCTTAGGGCTTGAGGCTTTGCCTTAGCACTTAGGCTTAGGCCTCAGTACTTAGCGCTTAGGGATTAGGGCTTATGGGTTAGGGCTTACGGCTTAGAGATTAGGGATTAGGGCTTAAGCTTAAGGCTTAGGACTTATTGCGTATGGCTAATGCTCATAAAACTTTTGGCTTATGTCGTTGTGCTTACAGCTTAGGGCTTTAGGCTTAGTGATAATGGCTTAAGGTATATGGTTTAGGGCATAGGGCATCGGGTTTATGTATTAGAGCTTTGGCCTTTGGGCTTTGAGCTATCAACTTTCAACTTTGGGCCTAGGGCTTAGGGCTTTGGGGTTTAAGCTTTAGGCTTAGGGTTCAAGGCTTTGTGCTTAGGCTTTAAGGCTTAGGGCTTAAGGCTTAGGACTTAAGGCTTAAAGCTTAAAGCTAAGGGCTAAGCGCTTAGGGCTAAGAACTTAGGGTTTAGGGCCTAAGGCCTTTGGTTTTGGGCTTAAGGGTAGAGCTGAGGCTTATGGCTTTGGCCTTTGGCCTTTGGGCTTACGTCTTTGGGCTTAGGTCTCTAGGTTTATAGGTCACAACTTACAACTTATGGCTTTGGGCACTAGGCTTTGGGCTTTTGGCTTTGGGCTTTGTGGTTAGTGCTTAGTGCTTAAGGCTTGGGCTTAGGGCTTAGGGCTTAGGGCCTACGGCTTAGAGTTTTTAACTTTGAGCTTTGGGCTTAAGGCTTATGGTTTAGACTTGATGTGCAACCGGAGGACGCCACCTATCAAACCCCGATGAGCATGGAGAGTTTTACTAACGTAGTTGCTCATTTTGCAGGAAACTTAGCTTCGGAAACACCTTCTGAGGCTGATCGGGAACGACCAAAGGTTGAGCTCAAGTGATGTCCGAGCACTCCCGTCCACGACACTCCCGGCGCACACCCCCACGACCATGACCCGACGACCAGCGGAGGTTCGGCCATCGGCCTTGCCAAAATCCTCTAGGATTTTGGCCCAATGGAATAAGTGACGGACGTGGGAGAACGCTCGATCCAATTCTCATGGATCAAGTGTTCGTCCATGAAGACCGAGTCTTCGGCCACCTTGGGCCTGATATGCAACGGGAGCACATCATGGAACTAGCCCCGATGAGCACGCTCAATTTAAATAATTTTTGTGCTCATTTTTCAAGAAGCTTACCTTTGGAAACAATGCCCGAGTCAAATCGGGAAAAGTCAAGAATTTTGGTTGGTGGGCGGCCGAGCATGTCGTGTCACGACGCGCCCAATGCGCCACCGTCCGACGACGACAGGGCGCCACTATCCAGCCACCACCCGGCCAGCGCGCCACACCGCGCACCCGAGTCTCCCGGCCATGACACGCCCGGGCCTCCGGACCATGACACGCCCGGCGCCCAGCCCCACTACCATGACCCGACGCACAGTGCGCCAGACCGAGACATTCCCGACGCGCCCGGCCGAGGCACACCTGGCCCACCCGACCATGACATGCCCAGAGCCCAGCCCCACGACCACGACCCGACGACAACCCAAGCCTCGGTTGTCCGCTTTTCCGAAGTCCTCTAGGGTTCGGCCCATTGGAATAAGTGACCGCCATGGGAGAACGCTCGATCCAAATCCCCACGGATCAAGTGTTCAACCATGGGCCCTATTTTCGGTCACACTTAGTTTATTTCTTTTCAGCCAGCAATTAGCCTTAGAAAAGGAAGAGAAGACAGCTCAAGAAGAGGAACGCACATTCCATAGGCGAAGGCCCATGAAGGACCACCTCGGCCGAACATTGACCGGCCCACGGTCAAGCCTCGGCCCACTAGAAGACCTTGACTAAATTACATTGGCCACTTTACTTAAATCTTTAAGTAATCTGGTTATTTGGTCAAGGAAAAGATAAGGTTCGAGTTTGACACGGATAAATCTCAAGATGTCCAAAGAGTATCCACCGGGCGCGCACAAAAACTGACCATCGGACCATCTGCAAAACAAAGGGGATTTTCATCGATCTAATCCATGCTAAAGTTGCCATATTCATAAGAGAATGGTTGGACAACAACCTTTGAAAATTAGCACGAGTGAATCCCAAGAAATCCGAGATAAGATCAACCGAGTGCGCATCCAACGGACAACCAAAGATCACCCTCGGTCAAGCATGACTTTCATGCAAATCCAGCCATGCTAAAGCTGCCATTTTGAGGAATATCCGGCATTCCAGAATCGGGACCAGATTTTAGGATAGGATAACTCGATGATGAGATCGAGTTTATGGCTGAAATTTTGAGAGGAAGTTTGAGTGTATATTGAGTAATAATCCTCCAAAAAAGAAGGAAATCACGCTAGTGGATTGGTTGGAATACAAGGGAATAGTAATGGTGTTCTGGAGGTGGCCGAAAATGCTGGACAGCGGAGGAGATGAAAATTGCAAACAAAATAAACGATGGAATGAAGAGCTTATGACCTTCAAGCTCACCATACGTCCTTTAAGAAGGCTGGAGACTTTGAAGCAAGAAGAAATCTCTAGCTCGGAGGGAGAAATCTTGAAGAGAACCCACGGTGGCCGGAGAACTTCCGGTTGCTTGCTGAAAGTGCAAAATGCCCAAGAAGGGAGAGCTAAAAAGCTACTTAAATTTAAATTCCAAATTGAGATTACAATCATTAAATGGGGGAGGTTTTATCAGCTACGAAGAGAAGAAAAAGGGAGGGAAAACTAAGGGCCAAAGTCATGCAAAAAGCATGCTGTAAAATGAATAAAAGGAGGGAAAATTTGGACCAATGAGAATTCAAGAACGTGCAAGCCACGTTTCCTTGAATTCCTTCAGCAAAATTTCCTTTCTTTCTTGGCCCTAAATACCCTTCTTCCAGCCAAATAAACCCTCATGCAAAATCTCATGCACGGCATGCAAAGATCCAAAATAAACCTAGCCGAGAAACCCTCTCGGGTTCTCCAAATGTCCACGTAAAAATTATTCTAAAAATGCAATAAAATTCCTTCAATCCTTAGAAATGTTGATGAGTTGAGTCGTGGGATGATTGAGCACGATTGCATGTGACTCCAACTCGCCATGCAAAGTAAAGTTCAATCGGGTTCGGGTGCTGGCTCGAATCCGGCGGTCTCGGTTTTAGGTTGCAAATTCACCTCTTCACCACGCCAAGTTATCATGTATTTTGGCCTTGTTTGATCTTCCAAAGTTGGCTTAAAAATGTGTAATTCTTTAATTAATTTTCCTGCAATATTAACAAACATATTAGAAAAATTCTGAGCTCGGGCTCGCGTGATTGCTCCACTTGGCATGCCAATTTGTGGCATGTCAGCTTAGGACATGAGACTCGGGGCTTTGGGCTTTGGGGTTAGGGGTTTGGGCATAATCCTTAGAGTTTAAGGCATTGGGTATGATGCTTAGGGCTTAGAGCATAGAGCTTACGGCTTAGGACTTAGAGCATTTTGCTTAGGGCTTAGGGCTTAGCGCTTAAGGCTTAGGGTTTAGGGCTTAGTGCTTGGGGCTTTGAGCTTAGTGGTTAAGGATTAAGTCATAAGGCTCATGTCATCGGTTTTCCATTAAAAGCATTGAGCTTGGGCATTAAAGCTTAGGTATTAGGGCTTAATGCTGAGCTTATAGCTCTTAGGACTCAGGGCTTAGCGCTTAGGGCTTATGGAAAAAAGATTAGTAGTAAGGGCTTAGGGCATAAGGCATAGGGCTTAGGGCCTAGAGCTTTGGGCTCACGACTTTAGGCTTTAGGCATAAGGCTTAAAGCTTAAGGCATAGGTTATAAGGCTTTGGGCTTGAAAATTAGGGCGTAGGGCTTGTAAATTAGGGCTAGTGGCTTATTTATTTAAAATTAAAGCTTTGGGCTTAACACTTAGGTTTTAATACTTAGGGATTAGTTACATGGGCTTTGACCTTTGGTCTTTGAAATTTGAACTTATGTCATAGGGCTTAAGAGTAAGGCCTTTGGCATAGGGATTACATTGTAGATATTAGGACTTTAAGCTTTGGGCTTAGGGCTAAGTGTTTAAGGATTAAGGCTTAGGTCATATGTCATTAGGCTTAAGGCTTAGCGCCTGGCGCTTAGGGCCTAAAGCTTTGGGTTTTTGGCTTAGGGCGTATGGCCTAGGGCCCTCTGCTTCGGGCATAGGACTTACGACTTATGGATTAGATGTTAGCATTAAGGGCTTTGGGTTAAGGGCTTAGAACCAAGTGCTTAAGATATTGGGTCTTGAGCTTAGGGCTTCAAACATAGGTCTATGGGCTTAGGGCTTAGGTCTTAGTGTGTTGGGCTTATGGTTTAATGCTTTAGTCTAATGGTTTAGGGGTTAGGGCTTAGGCCTTATGGCTTCTGCCTTTGGTCTTTGGTCTTAGGGCTTAGGGCGTTAGAGATAAGGCTTAGGGATTGGGGTTTTTGCATTAAGGCTGAGCACTTCAAGCTTCGGGCTTCAGTCTTACGGACTAGGAATTTGGTTTTGGGCGTTCACCTTTCGGTCTAGAGATTAGGGCTTAAGGCTTAAGGCTTTGGGAGTAGAGCAAAGGCATAGGGCTAAAGGCTAGGGTGGTCTTAGGGCTTAGCGCCTAGGTCTTAGGACTAAGGGCTTATGGCTTAGGGCTTAGGACTTTGAGATTAAGGTTTTGGGTTAGGGCTTTTGGCTTAAGGATTAGGGCATTAGGCTAGGGCTTAGAGCCTAAGGCTTAGTTCTTAAAGCATGGAGCTTCAGGATTAGGTCATAGAGATTAGGGCCTAGTGCTTTGAGCTTTGGGCTTTGGGCTTATGTCTTAAGGCTTAGGGCTTAGGGCTTATGGCCTTGTGCTGACTACTTACAGCTTAGGGCTTAGGGCTTGATCTTTGGGCTAAGAGCTTAGGGTTTACTTCTTTGTGCTTGGGGCCTATAACATAGGGCTTAGGCCTTTGGCAATAGGGTGAAGGACTTAGGAATTTGGTTATAAGGATTTTCGCTAAGGCCTTGGAGCTTTGGGCTTTGGAGCTTTGGGCTTTGGTCTTTGAGCGTAGGAGTTAGGGTTTGGGCTTTGAGTGTAGGGCTTAGGACTTAGGGCTTAGGGCTTCGGCTTAGGGTTTCAGGTTTTAGTTTTTGAGGTTAAGGCATAGAGCTTAGCTCTTAGGGCTTTTTAATTCAGGTTTTCAGCTTGGCACTTAGGGCTTAAATATTACTGCTTTAAGCTTAGGGCTGAAGGCTTTGGAGTTTGAGCTTAGGGCTTTGGCAGTTGCATTTCAGGCTTAAGTCTTTGAACTTAGGGCTTAGGACTTAGGGCATAAGTCTTTGTGCTTTGGTCACTGAGCTTAGACTTAAGGCTTTTGGCTGATGGCTTAAGACTTAGGACATAAGGATTTAGTCTTAGGGCTTAGGGTTTAGGACTTAGGGTTTAGTTGTTTGGTGTTTAAGGATAAGGCTTAGAGCTTAGGTCATTGGGATTAGAGCTAAGGGCTTTTGGCTTAGGACGTAGGGCTTACAGCTCACGAGTTTGGGCTAAGGTCTTAGTTTTTTGGGCTTAAGGTTTAAGGCTTAAGGTTACGGGCTTAGGGCTTTGGGCTTAGGGCTTTTGGCTTTCGGCTTTTGGGAAAGGGCTTAGGGCTTAGTTCTTCGGACTAAGGTCTTAGCGCTTAGGCCATAGGGCTTCGGGCTTTAGTCTTTAGCTTAGGGCTTATGGCTTATGGTTTTTGGATTATGGCTTAGGGCTTTGAACGTTAGGTTGGGAATTAGGCTTTGGGCTTATGGTATTTGGATTATGGCTTAGGGCTTTGAACGTTAGGCTGGGAATTAGGCCTTGGGCTTTAAGCTTAGGACTAAGAGCTAAGGGTTAGGTGTTTAGGCTTTGGTCTTAAGGCTTTGGTCTTAAGGCTTAGAGATAGTGCTTTAGGCTAAGGACATAGGGCTTTGGACTTATGGCTTAGTGCTATTGGCTTAGATCTTCGGGCTTATGGCTTTTTGCTTTTGGCTTAGAGCTTAACGAATACGACTTAGGGCTTAGGGCTTAGGGCTTAGGGCTTAGGGCTTAGGATGCTTTTGGCTTTGGGCTTTTGACTTTAGGCTTATGGTTATGGTTAGGGTTAGGGTTAGGGCTTCTACCTTTGGGCTAAAGGGTTAGAGCTTCTGCCTTTCGGCTTAGGGCTTTGGGATGGCTTTGAGCTATGGGTTTAGGGGTTAGGCCTTTGTTCTTTGGGCTTTTTGCATTTGGGTTAGTGTAGAAGGCATAGGCTTAGGGCCTTTGGAGTAGCCCGTAGGGGTTAGTGGTTATGGATTAGGGCTATGGAAATAAGGACTTGGACTTTGACCTTTTGGCTTTGGACTTTGGGCATAGGGCATAGGGCTTAGGCCTGTGGCATAAGGGCTTAAGGTTTTCGGCTTTTGGCATAAGGCTTAGGGTTTGGGCTTAGCACTTAGGGTTTAGGGCTTAGGACTTAGGATATGGCTTAAAGCTTAGTGTTTTAGGCTTTGAGCTGTAAGGTTAAGGCATAAGGATTAGGGCTTAGGACTTTTGACTTAGGTCTTTCGGCTGAGGACTTAAGGCTTGGGGCATAGGGCTTTAGGCTTAGGGCTTAGGGTTTAGGGCTTAGGGTTTATTGCTTTGAGCTTAATACTTAGGGCTTCGGTTATAGGGATTAGGGGTTGGGACTAATCGTGTAGGGCTTAGATCTAAAGGTTTAGGGCTTACGTCTTTTGGTTTAGGGATTATGCCTTAGAGCCTATGCCTTTTGGATTAAGGCTTAGGACTTTGAGCATAATGCTTAGGGCATTAGGCTTTGGGCACAGTGCTTAGGCCATAGGGCTTAGGATTTTTTGTGTATGGTATAGGGTTAGGGATTAATGCCTAGGTCTTAGGCCTTAGAGCCTAGGTCTTACGGCTAATGGCTTTAAACTTAGGGCTTTGGGCTTTGGGCTCAGACTTAAGGCTTAGGTCTTAGGTCATTGCAGTTTCATCTTATGGCATAGGGCTTAGAGCTTAGGACTTAGGTTTTAAGCTTTGGGTGTAGGGCTTAGGGTATTAGGCTTAAGAATTTTAGTTTAGTGCTTAGGACTTAGGGTTCTGTTCTAAGGGCTTAAGGCTTATGAATTAAGGCTTGGGGATAGGTCGTTGGGCTAAGAGCTTATAGCTAATGGCTTAGGGTTTCGGGGTTTCGGCAAAATACTTAGGGCTTAGGTTTTTTGTTGGTATGGCTGAGGGTTAGGATTTATGACATGCTCCGAGAGTGGTCGAGGTGGTCGGGAAAGGAGAGGGATAAACAGCCACGGCCAAAGGCCAACCCGAGAGGAAAAACCAAGAAACATGGGAGGGTGTTGGCTCTGTCACAACTTTAATTGCATACGGGTTTTTAAGTCCAAAACTTAGGGGACATTAATTTCAAGTATTAAACTCAATCTAGTCCCAAATTTCAGACCAAACGCACGTGGGGATTTTAAGTTGGCACGCGGACACTTTCAGTGTACAGTCAAACCCCAAAACAGTGCCCACTATGGCTGGAAATGGGGTAGGTTGGTTAATGCACAACTCCCGATTGGGAAGAGCTGTGCACACGAAATTTAAGGGAAAACTTCACACAAGAAGAGAGGAAGATCTCAGTAAAAATGGGCTGAATCGCATGAGTGAAACGAAAATGGACACGGAACACAAGTTGAGGTCCTTTGAGGGTTCTCGGGTGGACAGATTTGCAACAAACAGACACAAATGGCCAAATGACCGGTTATGGATGAAAGCTATGGGAATTCCAGAATTAACCTGAGTCCATGCAAGATGGAGGAACGCCGGAGCAAGGCTGGAGGCTGCTAGCACAACTTCACCGCCCTTGGAGATTGCTCAAACAAGATATTACTCACCGATTTGGACAAACTGCCGAAAGCACCTTCTCACTTGGGAAGTCATGGAAAAGGAGGTCGAGATCAAGGCACCTTCGAGTTTGGAAAACATCGAAAGAAAAGACAATGCCGAAGCAAGGGATGAAGGAAACCCGGGTACATGTCGGGTCTAGGTCGGGCTTGATGTGCCGTCCAAAATTGACCGGCGCACCGTGGGTCGGAATATGCGCGCTCATGAGGATCGGGTGAGGGTGAATGTAGCGTGCGGGAAAAACGGACTCGGGCAAAAAGGGAATTTGGGGTGCGAAAATTTAATGGGTTGGAAATGAGGGTGATCAGAGGGGAATTTATGGAGATGGCTCGAAGAAATGGAAAGATGGCTCAGAGAGGAAGATATGGACCAGAATCGGCTTGTGCAGGGGGTTGATAGCTCGAATATGGAAATGGGTTTTCGGAAGGTTGAGATGAAAGGAAGGGTCGAATAATCTGAACACTTGAGCAATCAAATTGTTTGGATTAGTAGACCTCGATAGTGTTCGGATATGACTCACCGATCACACTCTCGAGGGGTGACGCACTCGGCTAGATATTATTCACCGGGGGGAAACGTCGGAAAGAGCTTCAACCGTTGGGAAGAAGGTGCTAAGCACAACTTTAATTAAAATTCTCTCTGCCTTTGCAACGAAGGCCGATACACTTAAATATACTTAAAAAGAAAAATAAAAAATAAAATTAAAAATGAATTAAACTATCCCTTGGATGGGACAGACGTCTTGGATCGCTCGGGAGGCGATATTCTTGGACTGAAATTAGACCAACGCGCTCCCCTTCAGTTGATGGTTCGAGCAAATTAAGATATGCTCGGCTGAATTTGAAAAGTGACCGTTGTGGACCAAGGTTTGACTAGGCTTAGGGCATTAATGGATTTGATGCGTGCCAATTCAAAATAAAGGGTCCTGATGCCTTTCTCTTAAGCTGGGAACTCAAACCAATATGGATAAGCTCGGAAAAATTTGAATGGAAGTAGTGGTTGACCGAGGGTGGACTTTCGGTTGACCATGTTTCGGCCATCTACGGACTTTCTGCGTGCAAATTTGAAATGAATGGTCCCGATACATTCCTTTTTAGCTGAGAATCCAAAATAATAGAGATATGCACGGCAGATTTTGAATGGAGACCAAGGTGGCACGAGGAAGACCTTCGGTTGACCATGTTCTGGCCATCTAGGGATTTTCTGCTTGCGAATTTGAAATTTAAGGTCCAGATGCATCCCCGTTTAGATAAGAATCCGAAATAATATAGATATGCACGGCGGATTTTGAATAGAGACCGAGGTGGCACAAGGAAGACCTTCGGTTGACCATGTTCCGGGCATCACGAGATTTGATGCATGCCAATTTGAAATAGAGGATCCCGACGCATCCCGCTTCAGCTGAGAATCTGAAATAATATAGATATGTGTGGCATATTTTGAATGGAGACCAAGGTGGCACGGGGAAGACCTTCGGTTGACCATGGATGACCATGCATGGCTGACCGGGGTTGACCATATCCAGGAGGGATCTGCGCGTGCCATTTTGAAATGCTGTTTCCATACGATCCTCTGATTAATATAGCAGCTTTGGCGCGGATTCTTTGGATGAAAATCCCTCTTGTTTTGCCGATGGCTTGATGGACGGTTTTTGTATGAAAATCCCTCTTCTTTGGATGAAAATCCCTCTTGATTGTAACTTTAGACACTCCTAGGTTGTCCGAAAGAAGATAAGGGCACGGGCATTTCTCATGTAAAATCTTGGTTGGCCGTTGATGTCTTGAAGCGTGTCCCACGGGTATCCATGTCTCGGACAACGATAAATCCTCGTGTGCCAACTCGAATCTTATCCTTTCTTTGACCAAATAATTTGATTACTCACGGATTTAAGTCAAGTTTCCGATAGGATTTGGTCAAGGTCTCCTAGTTGATCGAAGGTGCACCGTGTATTGACCGTGTCATGACCATGTCTTGACCGTGTCTTGACCATGGTTTGCCCGCCTTCTCCCTTTGTGCGCCTTCTTCTTTGGGTTGTTTTCTCTTCCTTCTCCAATGTTATTTGCTGAAAATAAATAAAAACAAATGTGACCGAAAGTTGGCCAATGGGTGAGCACTCGATCCATGAGGATTGAATCGGGTGTTCTCCCATGCTGGTCACTTATTTCAAAGGGCCGAAGTCTTAGAGGACTTTGGCAATCCCTGATGTGCAACCTGAGCACATCACAGATCTAGCCCCGACCAGCCCACCAAGCTCACCCGATTTTTCTAACTTAATTGCTCGTTTTGCAGGACTCTTAGCCTCAGAAACACCTTCCGAGCGTGATCGGGAACGGACCAAGCATTCCATCACTTGGTGCTCGGCCATTCTCGGCCCCGACGCGCGTACAGGATCGACAACCGATCCGCCCGGTAGCCAGGCCCATGATGCAGCTGAGGCTCATGACCGAGACATGCCCGGCTCCCAACGGGCGCCTCACAACCACTAGGGCTTGCTGAAGTCCACTAGGGCTTCGGCCCAGCAGAATAAGTGACCGATATGGAAGAACGCACGGTCCAAATCCTATGGATCGAGTGTTCAACCATGGGCACTTTTTTTGGTCACACTTAGTAGAATTCCTTTCAGCAAGCATTTAGCCTTAGAAGAGGAAGGAAAGTCAGCCCAAGAGGAAGAGAACTCATTGCTCAAGAAAAAGCCCACGGAGGACCGCGACGGCCGATCATTGACCGACCCATGGTCAAGCCTCGGCCCACCTACGGCCCATTCGAAGAATTGGCCAAATCCTATCGGCCAACTTACTTAAATCCTTAAGTATTTTGGTTATTTGGTCAAGGAAAGGAAGACGTTCAGATTAGCACGAGCATATCTTCGTGATGATCGTAGATCACTCATCGGACGCACGAGCATGGCCGATCACCGAACCACCAGCGAACCACAGGGGATTCTCAAGCATAAAATTCGCGAACCAGCTGTTGAATCATTAGAGGATCTTCAAGCAACAGCTTTGCTTAACCAACTCACGGATCCCTTGAAGCTCTCCCATGCACGACCGCCGGTTCGGCCCATTTAGACGTGCCCACGCACACGCTCGAGTCATCATCGGACCATCGAAGAACCAGACCGTGTGCTACATCAAGTTGAGCACCGAGGAGACTTTAGAAGCCCCGGATCCAGATTGGCTCGAGCCAATCTCTCATTCGTTCAGAACTCCGCTCACTCGACGCACCCTCTCGGTCAACCTTGAGCACCACCGGTCAAAGCTTCAAACCGACCGTGCTAATTCTATTGAACCAAGCGTAAAGTCAACCGAAGGCTTCTAAAGCTAATCCAAGGCGTTCAATTCATCAAAGGGCTTAGCTTAACTTTCTTAACTTATCTTTATTAGTTTTGTTATTGTTTACGTTTTGCTATTTAAGTGTAACACTTACACTATTTTCAATATAGAGAATTTTAGTAAAAATTGTGCATTGCACCTTCTTCCCAAAAGGATCGAAGCTCCCTCCGATAATTCTCCACCGGTGAGTCATATCCGGCCGAGTCTTATCAACCCTCGAGTGTTCATCGGTGCGTCATATCTGAGAAGACATTCAAGGTCTACCGAGTTCAATACTTTGATCGCTCAAGTATTGAATTGCCTACATCCATTACCTCACACCATCTCCATCCCCGAGCCTTCAAACTCATCCACAAGCTGATCCCGGTCCACATATTCACTACCGAGTCCTCTCCACATTCTACCGATCCATTCCCTAATTTCCACCACCAAACACCTTCATTCCAATCATATTACGCTTCTGCAAACCCCATCCTAAATTGGCCCGAGCCAATTTCCAGATCGTCGTACATGCGACCTCCCCGGTTACGTGAAAAGCGACAAGTCCAATATAGTGTGTGTGATCCTTGTGTCTGATGCACACCATCTTTGTATCAGAGCAAAGGTTCGATTTTTACACCCTTTACAAATTTTCCCGAACTTTTTCTTATGATGACTCGAAGTGGCGCCGTTCACAACGCCGCCCGTGATCAAGCCACGAGTGAGCAAACAATGTTCTCCGATCCCCGTGACCAACGGGATCCCGAGGACAATAATCGGGAGCAGTTCGAAGCAATGAATCGACGAATGGATACGATGCTCCAGCGGCTCGACGATTTGGCCGAGCGAGACCGAGCTCACCCGGCACGACCTACGCCACCGCATAGGCAAAGATCGGTACACGGAGGACAACCCCAAGCGCGACCATTATTTGGATCATGATGAAGAATGGAAGCTTCCTAAGGTACATTTACCATCCTTTAATGGAGCTTCCAATGGGGACAACTACTTGGATTGGATTGAAAAGGTCGACAAAATTTTTGACCTTTACAACTATTCCGAGAGACTTAAGGTCCAATTAGCCTCTTTGGAGCTTACAGATTATGCACCTATTTGGTGGAATAGTCTTCGTACACAACGACGGAGTGATCACGAAGAGGAAATTAATTCGTGGCGTTTGATGAAAGAATTGATGCAGAAATGGTTCGTACTGAGCCATTACCGCCAAGATTTATTTTAACAGCTCCAAGGACTTCGCCAAGGTAATTCTAGCACTGATGATTACCTTACGGATTTCGAGACACTACGGATTCAGTGTGATTTAGCCAAACCCGTGGAACAAGTTATGGCACGGTTCATTAGAGGCCTACGCTATGAGATTGGTGATGTGGTTGAATTGCAACCCATAGAGACGTTTGATGCACTAATTCAAATGGCACTAAGGGTCGAGAGGCAACTCAAGAGAAAGGGTAAGGCAATCGCTCAACGTCCCACCCCAAAGCCGACCACACCGTATCGGCCCGCGCCATGGATCAAAGATCGGGGGCTCGCGCCGAAACCATGGGCCCCTAAACAGGCCACGGATGCTAAGCCATCGGACACTCTAGCCGATCCACAATGTCCAAATAGACGCGTCATGACCGTCCTTGAGGGGACCGAGGAGGTCGTGAGCGAAGACGAGACACCGGCCATCGAGGCCGAGGAGGATCCGGCCCCGATCGAAGAAGAAGTTTGCCGAGCCTTTGAAGGGCGAAATATGTTTATGGTGCGAAGAGTTCTTTCTAAGCAACCACACCCCGAAGAATTACAACGGGAGACGTTGTTTCATAGTCGTTGCATGATCAAGGACAAAATTTGTTCGGTGATCATCGATGGCGGGAGCTGCACGAACGTCGCGTCCCGTGAGCTGACCGAGCGACTGGCGCTACCCACGACCGCACACCCGACGCCCTACAAGCTACGCTGGATCACGGACCGTGAAAATGTCCGGGTCAGTAAACAAGCCCGGCTAGCCTTTACGATCGGCACGTATAAGGACACGGTCACGTGCGACGTGGTGCCGATGAGCGCCACCCACTTACTACTCGGCCGACCGTGGCAATTCGACGGGCGCGTTATGCACAACGGCTTCACCAACCATTATTCCTTCAAAATGGATGGACGAAGCATTACTTTGGCTCCCATGACCCCGGAGCAAATCGCCAAGGACGAGATCGACCGAAAAGAGGCCAAGGCCAAGACGACCCTTTTCATGGGCCGAAAGGAATTGGTGCGCACCCTCGGACAAGAAGGCCCAATTATCGTGCTCTTACACTGAGAGCCCGATGGACTTGATGAAGAGATCATCCCCGAGGCCGTGCAACCTTTACTAGGCCGATTCAAGGATGTGTTCCCGGACGAACTCCCAGACGGTCTACCACCGCTCCGAGGGATCGAGCACCACAACGACCTCCAACCGGGTGCCATCTTTCCGAACCGACCGCCATATCGACTCAATCCCGAGGAGAGCAAAATTTTGCAAGACCAAGTTCAAGAACTCCTCACCAAGGGCTACATCTGAGAGTCCTTGAGCCCATGTGCGGTCCCGGCCCTCCTAGTTCCGAAGAAAGATGGAAGTCATCGGATGTGCGTGGATAGCCGAGCCATCAACGATATTACTATCAAATATCGGTTTCCAATGCCACGGCTTGATGACTTACTCGATGAATTTAGCGGAGCGGCTATATTTTCCCTGGTAGATCTTAAATCTGGCTATCACCAAATCCGGATGTGCGAAGGTGACGAGTGGAAGACGGCCTTCAAGACCCGGTATGGACTTTTTGAGTGGTTAGTAATGCAATTCGGCCTTACTAATGCCCCGAGCACTTTTATGCGGCTTATGAACCATGTGCTCCGAGAATTCCTTGGTAAGTTTATTATCGTTTATTTCGATGATATACTTGTTTATAACATGGATATGCCGAGCCACATTGACCACTTAGAGTAGCTATTCATCACTCTACGGTGCACAAAGCTCTACGGCAACCGCAAGAAGTGTTCCTTCGCCCAAAGCCGTATACACTTTCTCGGCTTTGTGTTATCCGCAAGCGGTGTCGAAGTGGACTCCGAGAAAATTAAGGCCATCTGAGATTGGCCCATCCCGAAGAGTGTCTCTGATATTTGGAGCTTCCATGGGGTTGCAAATTTCTACCGGCGTTTTATTAAGGGCTTTAGCACTATTGTGGCCCCTTTGACCGAGCTTACAAAGAAGGGCCAAGAATTTGAGTGGACCCGGCCTTGTCAAACAAGTTTTGACACCATCAAGGCCGGCTTTGCGAAGCACCCGTGCTAACCCTTCCAGACTTTAACAAGGTATTTGAAATCGAGTGTGATGCCTCCGGAACGGGTATGGGAGCGGTCTTAATGCAAGAGGGCCGCCCGATAGCCTATTTTAGCAAAAAGCTCAAAGCCGCAACCCCTAATTACTCGACCTACGACAAGGAGCTCTATGCCTTGATCCGAGCCATTGAAGTTTGGCAACATTACTTGCTACCCTGAGAGTTTATCATCCACACCGACCATCAAGCTCTCAAATTTATTAAGGGGCAAGGTAAATTAAACCGAAGGCATGCAAAGTGGATAGAATTTTTGGAGAAGTACCCCTATATCATCAAGTACAAAAAAGGGTGACACTAACGTGGTGGCCGATGCACTATCACGGAGGAGCATCCTTTTCACCGAACTCCGGGTACGTTTCTTTGGTTTAGATTGGTTGAAGAATTGTTATGCGGGTGATCCCGATTTTGGTTCACGAATTGAGTTAGCCGCCAAGGGTGAATTGGTTGGCTATCACTTGAATGATGGTTATTTGTTCCAAGGAGGACGAATGTGCGTTCCGAAAGGAAGCATCCGAGAGTCTTCATTACCGAGGCTCACAGAGGCAGCCTTGCGGGATACTTTGGCAAAAAGAAGACTTGGGAGATGCTCAAGGATCATTTTTATTGGCCTCATTTGTTTCGGGACGTGCACCACTTTGTGGAGCGATGCACGGTATGCAAGAAGGCCAAGACCCGAACGCTACTCCAAGGTCTTTACTTACCCTTACCGGTACCCGACCACCCATGGTACGTCGTGAGCATGGATTTTGTTCTTAGCCTTCCACGTACAAGCCAAGGCAAGGATTCTATTATGGTAGTGGCCGACCGTTTTTCGAAGATGGTGCACTTTGTGGCATGTGCCAAGACCGCCGAGGCTACGATCATAGCCGATCTATTTTTCAAGGAGATAGTCAGGCTACACGGCATGCCTCACTCCATTGTGTCCTATCGTGATGGGAAATTCCTTAGCACTTTTTGGAGGACTTTATGGGCACGTCTCTGCACAAAGCTTCTTTTTAGCACGACTTTCCACACGCAAACCGACGGTCAAACGGAGGTAGTCAACTAATCACTCAGCTCACTACTCTGAAGTACGGTGGATACAAGGATCTCGACATGGGATCTTCAATTGCCATTCATTGAGTTTGCCTACAACCGGTGCCGCCACAACACCATGGGTATGACTCCTTTTGAGGTTGCTTACGGCTTTAACCCTTCTACACCTATGGATTTACTTCCATTGCCGAGCAAGGAGCACACCAACACCGATGGCCTCGATAAGGCCGAGAAGATCCGCAAGTTGCACGAGAAGATTAAGAAGCGGATCGAGAAGAAAAATGCCAAATATGCTCAAGCGGCCAACCGAGGCCGAAAGGAGAAAATTTTCCAAGTTGGAGATTTAGTGTAGCTTAAGCTTCGGTACTTTAAGCATAAGCACGCTAAATTGCTGCCAAGAGCCGACAGAACTTTTCGGGTGACCGAGCGCATCAACTCGAATGCATACAAACTCGAGTTACCGGATGAGTATGGCATTACCACCACGGTCAACGTCCAAGATCTTTCCCCCTACTTGGATGATGATGATGATCCTGCCGATTTGGAGGATGAGTGGGTAGATTTGGGGACAAATCCTCAAGTACCCCGGGAGGATGATGTGCAACCCGAGCACATCACAGATCTAGCCCCGACCAGCCCAACGAGGCCACCCAATGTTTCTAACTTAATTGCTCGTTTTGCAGGACTCTTAGCCTCGAAAACACCTTCCGAGCATGATCGGGAATGGCCCAAGCACTCCATCATTTGGTGCTCGGCCATTCCCAGCCCCGACGCACGTACCGGATCGACCACCGATCCGCCTG
This sequence comes from Begonia fuchsioides, assembly GCA_003255005.1. Lineage (NCBI taxonomy): Eukaryota > Viridiplantae > Streptophyta > Magnoliopsida > Cucurbitales > Begoniaceae > Begonia > Begonia fuchsioides. The sequence goes on along the minus strand of QAOC01047831.1, from coordinate 93,126 downwards.
GAAGCCCGGCCCATGATGCAGCCGAGGCTCGTGACCGAGACACGCCCGGCGCCCAACGGGCACCCCACGACCATGACCCGATGACCATCCAAGCCTCGGTCGTCGGCCCTGCTGAAGTCCACTAGGGCTTCGGCCTAGCAGAATAAGTGACCGACATGGAAGAACGCACGGTCCAAATCCTATGGATCGAGTGTTCAACCATGGGCCCTATTTTTGGTCACACTTAGTAGATTTCCTTTCAGCAAGCATTTAGCCTTAGAAGAGGAAGAAAAGTGAGCCCAAGACGAAGAGAACTCATTGCTCAAGCAAAACCCCACGGAGGACTGCCACGACCGATCATTGACTGACCTACGGTCAAGCCTCAGCCCACCTACGGCCCATTCAAAGACTGGGCCAAATCCTATCGGACAACTTACTTAAATCCTTAAGTATTTTGGTTATTTGGTCAAGGAAAGGAATAGGTTCAGATTAGCACGAGCATATCTTCGTGATGACCGTAGATCACTCATCGGACGCACGAGCATGGCCGATCACCGAACCACCAGTGAACCACAAGGGATTCTCATGCATAAAATCCGTGAACCATCTGTTGAATCATCAGAGGATCTTCAAGCAACAGCTTTCCTCAACCAACTCACAGATCCCTTGAAGGTCGCCCATGCACGACCGACGGTTCGGCCCATTTAGACATGCCCACGCACACGTTCGAGTCATCATCGGACCATCGAAGAACCAGACCGTGCGCTACATCAAGTTGACCACCGAGGAGACTTTAGAAGCCCCGGATCCAGATTGGCTCGAGCCAATCTCTCATTCGTTTGGAGCTCCGCTCACCCGACGCAACCTCTCGATCAACCTTGAGCACCACCGGTCAAAGCTTCAAACCAACCGTGCCAATCCTATTGAACCAAGCCTAAAGTCAACCGAAGGCTTCCAAAGCTAATCCAAGGCGTTCAATTCATCAAAGGGCTTAGCTTAACTTTCTTAACTTATCTTTCTTAGTTTTGTTATCGTTTACGTTTTGCTATTTAAGTGTAACACTTACACTATTTTCAATAGAGAGAATTTTAGTAAAAATTGTGCATTGCACCTTCTTCCCGAAAGGATCGAAGCTCCCTCCGATAATTCCCCTCCGGTGAGTCATATCCGGCCGAGTCTTATCAACCCTCGAGTGTTCATCGGTGCGTCATATCCGAGAAGACATTCAAGGTCTACCAAGTTCAATGCTTTGATCGCTCAAGTATTGAATTGCCTACATCCATTACCTCACACCATCTCCATCCCCAAGTCTTCAAACTCATCCACAAGCCGATCCCGGTCCACATATTCACTACCGAGTCATCTCCACATTCTACTGATCCATTCCCTAATTTCCACCACCAAACACCTTCATTCCAATCATATTACGCTTCCGCAAACCCCATCCTAAATTTTCTCGAGCCAATTTCCCGATCATCGTACACGCGACCTCCCCGGTTATGTGAAAAGCGACAAGTCCGATATAGTGTGTGTGATCCTGATGCCCGCTGCACACCAAGGCCGACGACCAAGCCTTCCCCCATCGTTGGGGCTTGGTCCATGATGTGCTCCGATTGCACATCAGGGCTTAGGTCGGGCCCCATGGAGCATGGCGCCATCCCGACCGGCCTTCCCTTTTTCTTGCTTTATTAATTTCCTTTTTTAAATTTGCAAAAACAATTATTTAGGGTTTTGTGTGTTTTGCATGGGTTTGGTGTGGGTTTCCATGAGTTTGGAGTAGGTGTTAGCTTTTGGCATGGGCACGGAATGGATTGGGTTTAGTTTTAGGAAGTGGGAGAATCGGGTTAAGTTATATGGAAAACGATAATCCGATAATTCCAGAATCGGGTCTGGAATTGGGACGGCTATAACACAACGATAAGATCGAATTTCACTCTGAAATTTTGAGTGGAACTCTGGAAAGAAGATAGGTCATAGCGCTCCAAAAATGAAGGAAACCACGTGGATGGATCGGCCGAAAAAAAATGGAACAGTAACGGCAATCAGCGGTGGCCGAAAATTGACAACCGGCTGAAGAATTGAAATATCAAACGAATACAACGATGGAAGAAAGAGCTTATGGACTTTAAGCTCACCCTATGACCTTGAGAAAGGCTGGAGACTTTGAAGCAAGAAGAGAAGCTCAGCTCGGAGGAGAAATCTCTTGAAGAACCCAAGGTGGCCGGAGGAATTCTTGCTGCCGGCTAAAATTGGAAGATGCTTGCCCAAAAAGGGAGAGAGCTAAAAGCTTCTTAAATTCAAATTCCAAATTCACCTTAGAATCACGCAATGGAGGAGGTTTTGTGATGTGCTCGGGAACCAACAACCACCAAAGGGGGCGACAACCGGGACCCGAGCAAGACATTTAGCTAACATGTTTGTTGATTTTGCAGGTTTCACTTTTTCTTCCTTGGATCTCTTAGGAGCTCCCTCACATCATGATCAAGAACTCCCCAAGCATTGCTTACAATGGGAGTATAAAGAAGAGGAGAAGTTGGCCGAGTTACAAGATTCTCCTTGCCGACGCCTCCCACCCGAACCGTGACCACATCCGACTCCATGCATTAAGATGGCCGAATGCCCCGTCACCATTATGGGAGAGAAGTTCCTGCAAGAAGAGTCCATAAGGAGTGCTGAATATTTGTATATGTATTTGGGGTTATAAATCTTTTAAGTAGGGAAGTATGTTTTTGTTGTAATCAAATTCGTTCGGTTTGAACCAATTTTGTTGGGGATTTTGGTTCGGTTTGGACCAACCCAAGCCCTTTTTTAGGGAACTTAGGTCCAACCCTAAGTTTCCATTTTTCCCTCCTTTTTAGATATGCTTGGGACGTGGCTTTAGTTGATAGTTCCATGTGGTTGGATTAGGAGGCTTGGTGGGACCCAATTCTCACCTAACTCCTACTCTAGCCACTCATTGGTCCCTAATTTAGGTTTTTTTTTTATTTCTTTTGTGTAATTTGGAGGGTGTATGAAACCCTCTTTCACGTTGAATGAAAGGCAGAAAAATTATTGGTAAATTGAAGAAACTTTGAAGCTCTCAAGCCCTTCCTTTTCTCACGGCATTTGGGAATCTAGGTGAGTAACATCCTTGATTCTTGTTTGTCTTGGTGTTGGTGATTAGCTAGGATCACTAAACCTTATTCCAACCTCCTTCCTCACTTGTTTAGGAACAAAAGCGACCTTGGAAATCCCATAGCCTTCCTCCATTTGTTGTTTGCATTTGTGTTTGTCTTTGGTGTTGGTTTCTGTTTTTGGTGCTTACCCGAGTGAATTTTTGCAACAAAAGTCCAATTCGTGCCATTTCTGTTTTCCGTGAACAAAGGTCCCCAATTTTATGGCTGTGAGTTCCTCTTTCATGGCTTGAAATAACTGTTCTTTACGTTTAGCCACAGCCCCTCCCCATCAAGAGTTATGCATGCTTTTTCCACTGCCTTCTACCCGAACTTCTAAAATCGGGCAGTTCTGTCCATCAATTTTCTATCATGCATATCTTCCAATCTACCCAAGCTTTTCCCCTGAAACCACTTGAAATTTCGTACCACTTCGTTGAAGTTAAGTTTTGACAATTTCAACCCTCCTTGGAAGTTGTGCAGAAGTCTCCCCAGCACCCCTACACTATTTCTTTCAGCTTTGTCTGTTTGTGCACCTAAAATTTCCTCCGTGTATTTTATTGATCTGCACGTGTTTTTAAGCTGTAAATTTGGTCAAACTTAGCCCACTCTCAAAGGTTTAAGTCCTCCAATTTCTAGCTAAAGCCCCTGTACGCGTTTGGAGTTCTCCTTGCTCCAATCCCCTGTTGCTGCCTACCTTTCTTTCTCTCGGCAGATTATTGCCATCTCCTCTCTTCCCGACACCTCCGCATCTTGGAGTGTGTCATTTGGTATCAGAGCCCAGCTATTATTTCCCTTGCTTTCCCCTGTTGTTAACCCTTCTTCCAATTGTTTTCAATGTCGCACAAAAGTGGTGGTATGACTACTCGAAGTGGGGCTGTTTTGCAGCCAAGCCGAGACCACCCCTCCACGAGTGAACCTCCTCCACCTCCTATGCCCTCCCAAGAACATGACTCCAATTTCCAGAACCAAATTGATGGCAAAAACTGGAGGTTGGACATGCTCCTACAGATGATGGAGACCCCTAATCCCCCATGGCCACCACCTCCGACTACCCCCGGTAGAAGGGCCGGACATGCACGGGCTCGGTTATATGAAGTTGAAGATTCAGAAGATGAATTTGAACCAAGGGACCGAGCACCCCGTGAGGATGATCTAAGGAATATAAATTTAACTGTTCCCCCATTTAATGGTTCTTGTGATGGAGATGCATATTTGACTTGGGTAGATAAAGTAGACAAAGTCTTTGATTGTTACAATTACTCGGAGAAGTCTAAATTGCAGCTAGTAGCTTTGGAGCTCCACGGTTATGCAAGCTTATGGTGGGATAGTTTGAGAGCACAAAGGAGGCATGACTGTGAAGAGGAGATCACCACTTGGAGGGCAATGAAATTGCATATGAAGAGGAGATTTGTCCCGAGTCATTATAGGCAAGAGTTGTTCTATCAACTCCAAAACTTGAAGCAAGAACATCTCTCGGTTGAGGAATACTTGATGTAGTTTGAGACCTTGCGGATCCGGTGTGATCTTGAAGAGCCGAAAGAACAAATATTGGCACGGTTCTTGAGAGGATTACACAAGGATATTGGTGAAGTTATGGAATTGCAGCTTGTTGAATCTTTAGATGCCGCTATCCAATTGGCCTTGCGGGTTGAAAGGCAACAAAAAAAGAAGGGCAAGAAAAGTGTTGTGAAGCCTACACCGACCTACAACACTCCTTACAAGAAGGGAGGCCCGTGGCCTACTTTAGTGAAAAGTTGAAGGGGGGAGCCTTGAATTACTCCACTTATGATAAGGAGATGTATGTTTTGATAAGAACCATTGAAGTTTGGCAGCATTATCTCCTTCCTAAGGAGTTCATTATACACACGGATCACCAAGCATTGAAGCACATTAAAAGCCAAGGGAAGCTCACCAAGAGACATGCGAGATGGGTGGAGTTTCTTGAGAGATTTCCTTATATTATAAAGTACAAGAAGGGTGAAGTGAATGTGGTGGCCGATGCACTTTCAAGAAGAACCATGTTGCTTACCGAGCTCACTTCCTGAATCTTGGGATTTTAGTGGATCAAAACCTCTTATAAAGACGACCCCGACTTCAAGGAGTGTTTTGAAAGGTGTTTGAAGAAGGAAGGAGGCGCCTATCACTTGACGGATGGCTACCTATTTAAAGGGGGACAGCTTTGTATTCCTAAGTGCAACCTTCGAGAATCTCTAGTGAAAGAAGCTCACGGTGGAGGATTGGCCGGACACTTTGGGGAAAAAAAGACCCTAGAGGCATTGAAGGAACATTTCTTTTGGCCACACATGATCAAGGAGGTGCACAAGTACATAGAGAAGTGCATTGTTTGCAAAAAGGCTAAAAGCCGAGTGCTTCCTCAAGGATTGTATATGCCCTTGCCGGTACCCTCTCAACCGTGGATGGATGTGAGCATCGATTTTGTTTTGGGATTACCTCGGACTCCTAGAGGAAAAGAGGCCATCATGGTGGTTGTTGACCGCTTCTCCAAGATGGCTCACTTCATAGCTTGCAACAAAACCGATGATGCTAATCAAGTAGCCGAATTGTTCTTCAAAGAAATTGTTAGGCTTCATGGAGTTCCCACCACAATTGTCTCGGACCGGGACACCAAATTCTTGAGTTCTTTTTGGAAGACTTTATGGAGAAAACTTGGAACTAAATTGTTGTTTAGCACTTCCTTCCACCCCCAAATAGATGGCCAAACGGAAGTGGTAAACCGCACATTGGGATCATTGCTAAGAAGCATCGTGGGAAAGAGACTCTCGGATTGGGATGCACAATTACCTTATGTGGAGTTTGCATACAACCGAAGTGTGCATAGTGCAACTCAAACATCTCCATTTGAGGTGGTTTATGGTTTCAACCCGTCCAATCCTTTGGACTTGATCCCATTGCCATAGCCAAGAAAAATGAAGCCTATGCGAAGTATGCTAACCGTGGCTGAAGGGATGTGGAATTCAAAGTGGGCAATCTTGTGTGGCTACACTTAAGGAAATAAAGATTTCCTAGCCAAAGAAAGTCCAAACTTCTCCCTAGGGCCGATGGTCCATTTGAAGTCACCGAAAAGATCAATAAGAATGCCTACAAGTTAAAGCTTCCCGGGGAATATGGAGTTTCGGCATCATTCAATGTACAAGATCTCTCACCAATTTTGGAGAAGTTCCGGAGGAAGAGGAGGAGCAGTCCATGGATTTGAGGGCAAATCCTCAATCACCCGGAGGGGATGATGTGCTCGGGAACCAACAACCACCAAAGGGGACAACAACCCGAAGCCGAGCAAGACAACTAGCCAACATGTTTGTTGATTTTGCAGGTTTCACTTTTTTTCCTTGGAACTCTTAGGAGCTCCCTCACATCATGATCAAGAACTCCCCAAGCATTGCTTACAATGGGAGTATAAAGAAGAGGAGAAGTTGGCCGAGTTACAAGATTCTCCTTGCCGAAGCCTCCCACCCGAACCGTGACCACATCCGGCTCCATGCATTAAGATGGCAGAATGCCCCATCACCATTATGGGAGAGTAGTTCCTGCAAGAAGAGTCCATAAGGAGTGCTGAATATTTGTATATGTATTAGGGGTTATATATCTTTTAAGTAGGGAAGTATGTTTTTGTTGTAATCAAATTGGTTCGGTTTGAACCAATTTTGTTGGGGATTTTGGTTCGGTTTGGACCAACCCAAGCCCTTTTTTAGGGAACTTAGGTCCAACCCTAAGTTTCCATTTTTCCCTCCTTTTTAGATATGCTTGGGACGTGGCTTTAGTTGATAGTTCCATGTGGTTGGATTAGTTGCTGCCTTCCTTTCTTTCTCTCGGCAGATTGTTGCCATCTCCTCTCTTCCCGACACCTCCGCATCTAGGAGCGTGTCATTTTGTCTGCTGAGAAGAGTGGGAAAAAAGGAGGGAAAATTGAGGGCCAATTGCGTGCAACTTGCATGCTGGAAATTGAAATAAAGGAGGGAAAATTGAACCAATTAGATTGCAAGAATGTGAAGGCCACGTTATCTTGAATCTCCTCAGCCAATTTTCCTTTCTTCCTTGGCCAAAAATACCCTTCTCTTAGCTGAAAATTCCTTTTGAAAAACCCCATGAAAACATGTAAAAATAAACAAAATAAAACCTAGCCGAGAAACCCTCCCGGGTTCTCCAAATATCCAACGTAAAATTCACATAAAAATTTAGCTAAAAATGCGATAAAATCCCTTCAATCCATGTAAATGCTGGTGAGTTGAGTCGTGTCACCCTTGATCACTTTTGCATGGGACTCCAACTTGCCATGCAACGTGATAACTCAATCGGTTTCGGGTTCGGGCTTGATTCCGGAGCTCTCGATTTTTGGTTGAAAATCTACCTTTTCTCCATGCTAAATTATCATGTGTTTTGGCCTTGTTTGATCCTCCAAAGTTGGCTTAGAAATGTATAATTCTTCAATTAATTTTCCTGCAAAATTAACAAGCATATTAGAAAGATTCTGAGCTCGGGCTTGGGTGATAGCTCCGCTTGGCATGCCAATCCGTGGCATGTCATCCTCCCCGAGCTCTTGAGGATTTGACCTCAAATCCACCAGAAAGTCATCTCCATCTTGTTTATCCTTATCATATCTAGCAAAGGGAGAAAGATCTTGAACATTAAATGGTGCTGAAACTCCGTAATCTTTTGGTAACTCGAGTTTGTATGCGTTTGGATTGATTTTTTTGACAATTTTGAAAGGACCGTCGGCTCTTGGTGAGAGCTTTGAAGCTCTTTGATTTGGAAATCTTTCTTTTTGCAAGTGTAACCACACGAGATCCCCCACTTTGAAATTAATTTCTTTCTGACCTCGGTTTGCGTACTTAGCATAATTCTCATTAGCCTTTGGATAGATTTACTAACCTTCTTGTGCAATTTTTTTTATAATCTCGGCTTTCATAGCACCATCCGAATTGCTGATTTCCTTAGATGGAATGGGCAAAAAATCAAGAGGAGTGAGGGGGTTAAAAACATACACCACCTCAAAAGGGCTTGTCCGGGTAGCACTATGAAGGTCCCGATCCAAGAGTTTCTTATTTACCACGCTCCTTAGCAAAGTTCCCAACGTTCAGTTCACAACTTCTGTTTGTCCGAAACAATAGTCGTTGGTATCCCATGCAAACAAACCACTTCTTTGAAATAAATCTCGGTCACATGTGGTGCATCATTGGTTTTTGAGCAAGCTAAGAAGTGAGTCATCTTGGAGAACCGATCTACTACAACCATGATAGAGTCTTTGAACCTACAAGTTTGAGGAAGACTGAGTATGAAATCCATACTAACCTCCATCCAAGGATGACTCGTCACGGGAAGTGGGAGATACAAGCCTTGAGGAAGCAATCGGCTCTTGGCTTTCTTACATATAATGCACTTTTCTATAATTTGATGTATATCCCAAAACAAGTGGAGCCAATAGAAATGCTCTTTAAGAGCCTCTAAAGTTTTTTTTCTCTCCAAAATGTCTAGCCAACCCTCCACCATGAGCTTCTTTGATAAGGGAATCCCGGAGGCCACCACCTTGAATACATAACTTTCCTCCTTTAAAAAGAAATCCATCCATGAGGTAATATCCGCAATCCACCTTGTTGATACTCAACTCATACCACTTGCTGAAATCTTGGTCATCTTTATATGCTTCCTTAATCCATTCAAAACCAAGGAATTTAGTGGATAATTCGGTTAGAAGGACATACCTCCTCGATAGGGCATCGGCGACCACGTTTACTTCACCCTTCTTGTATTTGATTATATACGGATATCTCTCAAGAAACTCCACCCATTTGACATCCCTTCTATTCAGCTTGCCTTGGCATTTAATGTGCCTAAGAGCTTGATGATCTGAGTGAATAATAAATTCTCTAGATAACAAATAATGTTGTCATACCTCGAGTGCTCGAATTACCGCATAGAACTCTTTGTCATAGGTCAAATAATTTAGGGTAGCTCCCTTGAGTTTCTCACTAAAATATGCAAGTGGTCTTACTTCTTGCATAAGGACAGCACCTATCCCGACTCTGGAAGCATCACATTCCACTTCAAAAACTTTGTTGAAATCAGGAAGCCCTAACACGGGTGCATTGCAAAGCTTGTGCTTAATGAGTTCAAAACTCTCTTGACAATTTGGTGTCCATTCGAAATCTCTTCCCCTCTTAGTGCAATCCGTCAAAGGAGCCACAATGGAGCTAAAACCTTGAATGAATCATCGGTAAAAAGATGCTAACCCGTGGAAGCTTTGGACATCCGAGACACACCTTGTAATGGGCCAATCCCGAATAACTTCCACCTTGATATCATCTACTTCCATTCCCTCCTTGGATATAATAAATCCCAAGAACTGAATTCTTCGTTGCACAAAGGAGCATTTCTTCAAGTTGCCAAAAAGCTTAAAATCTCGGAGTTTATCAAATAACAATTTAAGGTGTTCTCGATGACTATGCATGTCAAGGCTATAAATCAATATATCATCAAAATAAACCACCAGAAAGTTTCCCAAAAATTCTTCAAGTACGTAGTGCATAAGCCTCATAAAAGTACTAGGGGCATTAGCCCAAAAGGCATTACTAACCATTCGTCGAGGCTGTACTTTGTTTTAAACGCTGTTTTCTATTCGTCTCCTTCCTTCATGCGGATTTGGTGATAACCACTCTTTAGATCCACCTTTGAAAAACAAGAAGCTCTGCTGAGTTCATCTAACATACCCTCAAGCCGAGGAATCAGAAAACAATATTTAATCATGATTTTGTTGATGGCTCGGCTGTCAACACACATTCGATAACTTTCATCCTTCTTTGGGACCAAAAAATCGGGTACAGAACAAGGACTTAATGATTCTTGGATATGCCCTTTATCGAGAAGTTCTTGAACTTGTTGATGTAACTCCTTAGCCTCATCCGGATTCAACCTATAAGAAGGTCGGTTTGGAAGGATTGCTCCCGGTTGCAAATCTATTTGATGTTTGATACCTTGGAGTGGTGGTAGACCGAGTGGTAAGTATTCCGTGAATACATCTTGATACTCCCCAAGGAGTTCTCGAATCTCATAAGGAATTTCTCTCATTTCTTCAATTCTTTCTTGGAATAATATAAGTATCATCGGATATCCTGCCAAAATAGTTCTCAATAACTCTTTCTTATTCCTAAACAAATTAGTTTTGGCCAAGCTCTTTGTCTTCTCAAGTTCATCCTTGGCCACTTGATCCAGTTCAAGAGGAACTAATTTAATAGATCTTCCATTAAATTTGAATGAGTATTGATTTGTGAATCGATCATGCATAACCCTCCGATCTTATTGCCATGGTCTCCCGAGTAATACATGGCTAGCACTCATGGTAACCACATCACACATCACCTTATCTTTATACTTCCCAATAGAAAAATCAATGCACACTTGTTCGGTAACCTTGAGGTCTTCATTATCATTTATCCAACGCAATTTATAAGGCTTCGGATGTAAACTAGTTTTCAACTTCAATTTATCAACTAAATCCTGAGATGCTACGTTAGTGCCACTACCACCATCAATAATAAGTGAACATACCTTTTCTTGGATCAAACACTTACTATGGAAGATATTTTCTCGTTGGAGTTCCTCTTGTTGAATTTGAGTAGTAACCACTCTTCGGATAACCATTAACAAGGAAGTTTCTTCATCTACAGTTTCCAAGTTTGGTTGATGGCTGAAACCACTTCTCAAGGCCATCCTTCAAACTTAAAATCACACCAAAAATTGAGGCAAAGAGGAAGGTGGGGAGGTATTTATGGCTCTGATACAAAATGACACAGAATGGATGGGGTTTAGATTTAGGAAGTGGGAGAATCGAGTTAGGTTATATGGAAAACAATAATCTGATAATTCCAGAATCGGGTCTGGAATTGGGAAGGTGATAACTCAATGATAAGATCGAGTTTCAAGCTGAAAGTTTGAGTGGAACTCTGGGAAGAAGATAGGTGATAGCCCTAAAAAAATACAGGAAATCATTGTTGATGGATCGGCTGGAAAGAAATGGAACAGTAACGGCGGTCAGCGGTGGTCGAAAATTGACAACCGGCGGAAGAATTGAAATATCAAACAAAAAAAATTACGGAAGAAGGAGCTTATGGACTTCAAGCTCACCCTATGACCTTGAGAAAGGCTGGAGACTTTAAAGCAAGAAGAGACCCCCAGCTCGGAGGAGGAATCTCCGGAAGAACCCAAGTCGAGAAATCCTCTCGGGTTCTCCAATTATCCAATGTAAATCTCACGTAAAAATTAAGCTAAAAATGCAAAAAAATCCCTTCAATCCATGTAAATGCTGATGAGTTGAGTCGTGGAACCCTTGATCTCTTTTGCATGGGACTCCCACTCACCATGCAACGTGATACTTCAATCGGGTTCGGGTTCGGGTTCGGTCTTGATTCTGGAGCTCTCAATTTTTGGTTGAAAATCCACCTTTTCTCTACGCCAAATTATCATGTGTTTTGGCCTTGTTTGATCCTCCAAAGTTGGCTTAGAAATGTATAATTCTTCAATTAATTTTCCTGCAAAATTAACAAACATATTAGAAAAATCCCGAGCTCGGGCTCGGGTGATAACTCTGCTTGGCATGCCAATCTGTGGCATGTCAGCATGGGTTTAAAATTTCTGGAGTTTTGGTTGGCAGCCGATGGAAGGGGAACCAAATTTAGGTACCACTTTCCCTTGGTCTCCCCCAAATCAGGTATATGTTGGGTGGTCCTTTCCCACCTTTCTTTTTGTGCCACACCAAATTTGGTAAGCACTTGTGTACCATCCGATTAGGGGTATCTTTCTCTCATGTGAAGGGGAATAAAACTCCCTCATGACCGAGCATTGTACTCAGTTGAATTTGAATCTAAAAGAGTGCTTTTGCATCTTCTTCGTTGGCCGGTTTCCGACCTCCAAGACTTAGTTTTCTGGTGACTAATATCCCACAACTCGAGAGTGTTCCTTCAAGGTTTTGGCTTCCCTTCTGAGCTAGGGTAAGCTAGGACGTGCTACACATCTTCAGCAACTCTCCCATGGTCTTAGGGTAAGCGTGTAATCGACATTAGCTCATCTCCATCTCTGGTGACTATACATTTTCTGACCAGCAGCCATTTCTTCTATGATAACCCCCCTTTTGGCACCCGATACTCCCCTTTACAGAGCTTCTGATTCCCCTCATTTTTTGAGGTTAAGCTCTTCTCTTGTTCACAAACATCCCCTCCAAATCTCATTTGCAAACTCTGTTTGCAACCTAAGAACTCCCTTTCTTAATATCACCTGTTTCCGGCCCATTTCTTCCCTCCATTTTCACCCGAAGCCCCTTTTCTTCCCCCTTCCCATTCTTAAAGCTTGTCGTTTGGTATCAGAGCTATTCATACCTTCCCACCCTTCCACTTTTCTAGTATTTTGGCTATCTTGTGAAGTTAAAGCATGGTGACTCGAAGTGGAGCAAACCACAACCCAAACCCGAGACCATATTCCACCACAAAATCCACCTCTGGTGACCCCTAACCTGGAAGTTCCACAGTCAAGCATACAAGGACAACTCGATGAGAACCATAAAAAGTTTGAGATGGTTTTCCAAAGACTGGAGGCAGCTTTCCCTTCAATGAGGCCCCCTCCAACCCCTGCTCCACGGAGAAGACCCGGAAGTGACATGAGGAGGCCACGTCATCAACTCCGATAAAGAGTTCAGTTACAATGACCAACCCACCCGTGAAGATGAAATGAGAAATATCAAGGTAATCATTCCACCCTTTAATTGTTCCTGCAATAGGGATGAATTTATTGATTGGGTTAAAAAAGTAGATAAAGTATTTGATTGCTATAACTATTCAGAACAGTTGAAGTTACATTTAGTTTCTTTGGAGTTAACCGGGTATGCTAGCTTATGGTGGGATAGTTTGAAGGCCAAAAGGAGGCATGATGGTGGGGATGATATTCCTACTTGGAGGGCAATGAAACTCTTCATGAGAAAGAGGTTTGTGCCGAGCCACTATAAGCAAGAACTCTTCCTCCAACTCCAATCATTGAAACAAGGAAGCCTTTTGGTGGAGGAATATTTGACCGAATTTGAAACACTTAGGATTCAGTGTGAACTAGATGAACCTGAGGAGTAAATCAATGCAAGATTTTTGAGGGGGTTTAAACAAAGAGATTGGAGATATAGTAGAACTGCAACCTATTGATACCATGGATGCAATCATTCAACTTGCCATGAAAGTGGAGAGGCAAGTGAAGAGAAAAGGAAAGGGGGTGACTAACCGATTTGCTACCAAGACCACTCCTCCCTACAAACCCTTCTCTAAGGCCGAGGAGAAACCCTCTTTTGTGAAGCCTTGGTCCCAAAAGGAAAGAAGGCGAGGGGAAGCCTGATGATGAAAGCAATCGGCCTTAAGCAAGGTAGATTAAATGTTTCAAATGTCTTGGCTTAGGCCTTTAGTTGGAGGATGCTCGAGAGGAGCAAGAACCCAAGGAGGAGATTTTCCATGCTAAAGAGGGACCCCTTTTGATGGTGATCCGAAGAATTCTATCCTCCCAAGTCCAAAGTGAAGATTTCCAAAGGGAGAACATATTCCATAGCAGATGCCTTATTCACGGGAAGGTATGCTCTCTTATCATAGATGGTGGGAGTTGTACAAATGTAGCATCTCAGGATCTTGTGGAAAAATTGGGGCTCGAGACTATGATGCATCTGAACCCTTACAAGTTGAGATGGTTTAACGATAAAAAATACATAAAGGTAACAAAACAAGTTAACTTGGAGTTTTCAATTGGTGCTTACAAAGATAAAGTGCTTTGTGATGTGGTGCCGATGAGTGCAAGCCACAATTTTTTAGGAAGGCCGTGGTAATATGATAGGCTGGTCCTTCATAACGGGTACACCAATCACTACTCCTTCAAGTTTCAAGGGAGAGCAATTAAGCTAGCTCCCCTTGGCCCGGATCAAATTTCTAAAGATGAGACCGCAAGGAAGGAAGGTATGACTAAATGTCACTTTTTCATATCTAAGAAAGAATTATTGAAGTCTATTTTGGAAGGAGGGCCTATTGTGATGCTAATGTTTTGAGAGAGGATGGGGGAAATTGAATTGGTTCCTAAGGAGGTCCTAACACTTCTAGAGGCATAGAACACCAAATCGATCTACAACCAGGAGTAGTGCTTCCTAATCGGCCATCTTATAGGCTGAATCCCGAGGAAGCCAAGGAGCTTCAAAGGCTAGTGCCAGAGCTCTTAGACAAGGGGTACATTCGGGAATCATTGAGTCCTTGTGCCGTACCAACCCTATTGGTCCCAAAGAAGGATGGTAGCTTCCGGATGTGTGTGGATAGCCGAGCCATCAATCAAATAATAATCAAGTACCTGTTCCTGATTCCTTGGCTTGACAACATGTTGGATGAGCTTAGTGGAGCAAATTATTTCTCCAAGGTTGACTTAAAGAGCGGTTACCATCAAATCTGGATGAAGGAGGGGGACAAATGGAAGATGACTTTCAAAACCAAGTATGGTCTTTTCGAATGGTTAGTAATGCCTTTCGGGCTATCTAATGCCCCTAGCACGTTTATGAGACTTATGCATTTAGTGCTTAAAGATTTCTTGGGCAAGTTTATAGTGGTTTATTTCGATGATATCTGTATATAGTGCGGATTTTCATACTCATCTTGGACATCTTAAATTATTATTTGAAACTCTCTGTGCTACTAGATTGTTTGGTAATTTGAAGAAGTGTGCTTTTGTGCAAGAGCGGATCCATTTCTTAGGGTTCATTATTACTAAGGATGGTATGGAAGTAGATGATGTTAAGATTCAAGCAATTCGGGAATGGCCCACTCCTAAGAGTGTTTCAGATGTAAGGAGTTTCCATGGGCTTGCTTCTTTTTATCGGAGGTTCATTTAGGGGTTTAGTTCCATTGTGGCCCCCTTGACCGATTGCACCAAGAAGGCAAGAGAATTTTTTTGGACCTCGAGTTATCAAGAAAGCTTTGAGTTCATCAAGCTCAAGTTTTGTGAAGCACTGGTGCTCATGCTTCCTGATTTCCTCAAGGTTTTTGAAGTGGAGTGTGATGCCTCTGGAATGGGAATTGGCTCGATTCTTATGCAAGAAGAGATACCCCTAGCCTATTTTAGTTAGAAGCTTAAGGGTGCTACCTTGAATTAGTGAACGTATGACAAGGAGTTTTATGCGGTTATCCGAGCCTTGGAAGTTTGGCAAAACTATCTATTATCTAGGGAGTTATCCTCATTACCGACCATCAAGCTCTCAAGCATATTAAGAGCCAAGGCAAATTGAATAGAAGACATGCTAAATGGGTTGAGTTCCTTGAAAGGTACCCGTATGTCATCAAGTATAAGAAGGGAGAAAACAATGTTGTTGCCAATGCTCTTTCAAGGAGGCTTGTTCTCCTAACCGAGCTTACTACTAACTTCTTTGGTTTTGATTGGATCAAGGAAGCTTATAAGGGAGACAAAGACTTCGGCCATTGTTATGATTTGAGCTTGAAAAAGGTGGATTGTGGCTATCACCTCATGGATGGCTATTTGTTCAAAGGGGGAAAGCTTTGCATTCTGTGTGGGGGAATCCGAGAGTCCCTAATCAAGGAAGCCCATGGAGGCGGCTTGGCAAGTGATTTCGGGGAGAAGAAGACTTTGGAGGCCCTAAAAGAACACTTCTTTTGGCCACACCTCTTTTGGGATGTGCATAAGGTTATTGAGAAGTGCATCATTTGCAAAAAGGGCAAGAGTAGGGTGTTACCCCAAAGATTATATATGCCCTTACCCATTCCTAATCACCCTTGGGTAGAATTAGGTATGGACTTTGTCCTCAGTCTTCCTCAGACTTGTAGGGCCAAGGACTCGATTATGGTCGTGGTTCACCGGTTCTCCAAAATGGCTCATTTCGTAGCCTGTTCCAATACCAATGAAGCTAGTCATGTGGCCGAATTGTTCTTCAAGGAGGTGGTACGTTTGCATAGTGTTCTGAGGTACATAGTCTCAGATCGGGACACAAAGTTTTTTAGTGCTTTTTGGAAGACCCTATGGAAGAGGGTGGGAACCAAGCTCCTTTTATCACTTCTTTTCACCCCCAAACCGATGGGCAAACCGAGGTGGTTAACAAAACTTTGGGAGGCTTGTTGAGGAGCATAGTTAGCAAGAAGCTTACAGATTGGGACATTCAACTCCCCTATATAGAGTTTGCTTATAATAGGAGTGTGCATAGCGCCACTCAAATGTCTCCTTTTGAGGTAGTATACGGCTTCAACCCATTCACCCCTCTTGACTTGGTGCCTATACCCTAAGAGGAAGTCCTCAATTCGAATTGGGCCAAGAAGGCTGAACTAGTGAAAGCTATGCATGAGAAGGTGAGCAAGGCAATCCAAAAGGCAAATGAATCTCATGCCAAGTATGCTAACAGTGGGAGGAAAGCAACCAATTTCAAGGAAAGAGACTTTGTATGGCTACACCTAAGGAATGAGAGGTTTCCAAAGCAAAGAGGCTCCAAGCTAGCACCTAGAGCCGATGGACCTTTCAAGATTTTAGAGAAGGTTAATGCCAACGCCTACAAGCTAGAGCTACTCGGGGAGTATGGAGTTTCGGCCACCTTCAATGTGCAAGACCTTTCTCCTTATGTTGGGGATGAAGTGGAGGAACAAGAGGAGGGAGACTCACCCTTGGATTTGAGGAACAATCCTCAAATACCCTGGAGGATGACATGCCACAGGATGCCTTGCATGGAGCCACACCACAAGGAGCAATCACCCGAGCTCAAGCCAAGGGGTTTTATAATCAATTTGTCTTTTTTGTAGGAAATGTTGAACGTGGAATAACTATGGAGCAACCAACCCTAAAGGACGAGGAGCAGCCAAAGCATCTTCTTACTTGGGAAGTCTTGGAAAAGGAGGTCGCGATTGAGGCGCCTTCGAGCTTGGAACACCTCAGAAGAAAAGGCAATGCCAAAGCAAGGGAGGAAGGAAATCCGGGTACATGCCATGTCTAGGTCGGCTGGCACCAACCTGACCGGCCTTCCCTTTTTCTAACTTAATTTATTTCTTTTTTAAAATTGCAAAAACAATTATTTAGGGTTTTGTTTGTTGTGCATGGGTTTGGTGTGGCTTTCCATGGGTTTGGAGTGGGTTTTTTTTGGCATGGGTTTCAAACTTTGGGAGTTTTCGTTGGCAGCCGATTGAAGGGGAACCACATTTGGCGACCACTTTCCCTTCGTCTTCCCCAAATCAGGTATATGTTGGGTGGTCCTTTCCCACCTTTCTTTTTGTGTCACACCAAATTGGGTAAGCACTAATGTACCATCCGATTAGGGGTATCTTTCTCTCATGTGAAGGGGATTAAAACTCCCTCATGACCGAGCATTGTACTTAGTTGAACTTGAATCTAAAAGAGTGCTTTTGCATCTTCTTCCTTGGCCGGTTTCTGACCTCCAAGACTCGGTTTTCATGTGAGTAATATCTGGCGACCCGAGAGCGTTCCTTCAAGGTTTTGGCTTCCCTTCCGAGCAGGGTAAGCTAGGCCATGCTACACATCTTCAGCCACTCTTCCTTGGTCTTAGGGTAAGCATGTAATCCACATTAGCTCATCTCCATCTCCGGTGACTTTACATTTTCCGACCAACCCCCATTTCTTCTCTGATAACAACCTTTTGGCACCCGATACTCCCCTCTGCACAACTTCCGATTTCCCAAACATTTTACCCTCATTTTTGGAGGTTATGTTCTTCTCTTGCCCACAAACATCCCCTCCAAATCTTGGTTGGAAACTTTGTATGTAACCCGAGAACTCCCTTTCTTAATAACATCCATTTATGGCCCATTTCTTCACTCCCTTTTCACCAGAAGCCCCTTTTTTCCCCCCTTCCCATTCTTCAAGCTTGTCATTTGGGCTTAGGTATTAAGGCTTAAGGCATAGGGCTTACCTTCCCTTAAAACCATGCAAGTATGTTTGTCTCTCTTTTGTTGTAAGCTAGTAAACGTGGCTGCAAGTGGAAAGGTCTTAGGAAGCCTTAGGGGATGGGTTTTACCTTCCCTTAGTGACCATCACTCTTGTTAGTGATGAAAGTCAAGGGTGGGCTCCATTTACCATACCTTGATGTTGGTTTAGCACTTAGGACTATAGGTGATAATCATGTGCCTTTTGTAGCTCGTGGGAAGGAGGGTTTTTACCCTTCCTTTCTCAGCATTTTGGAAGATAGAAAATGTTGAATGTTGAAGCTTGAAGCTCTCCCCATTTTCTCTCACGGCAAAGCAAATTCAAGGTGAGTAATATCCTTGATCTTTGGTTTGTAACGGTGTTGGTGCCTTGCTAGAGCCACTAAGCCCTATTCCAATCTCCCTTCCTCACTTGTTTAGGATCAAAGGCGAGTTTGGAAGTCCCATAGCTAACCTTCCATTTTGTTGTTTGCATTTGTGTTTTGTCTTTGTTGTTGGTTGCTGTTTTTTGGTGCTTACCCGAGTGAATTTGTGCAACAAAAGTCCAATTCGTGCCATTTCTGTTTTCCGTGAACAAAAGTCCCCAATTTTATGGCTGTGAGTTCCTCTTTCATGGCTTGAAATAACTGTTCTTTCCGTTTAGCCATAGCCACCTCCCTTTAAAAGTTATGCTTGTGTTTTCCCACTGCTTCCTACCCGAGTTCCTGAAATCGGGCAACTCTGTCCATTAATGTTCTATCCAGCATAACTCCTAGCCTACTCATGTTTTTTCTGTGAAACCACTTGCATTGTCTTCCCCTTTGATTGAAGTTGTTTTCTACTTATTTTTACGATCCCAGACTCTCTGCATTGGAAGTTGTGTAGAAGTTTCCCCATCACCCCTGCACTGTTTTCTTCCTGTTGGTCTGTTTGTGCATCTGAAAGTGTCTCCGTGAAATTCGGGTCACACTTAGTCCACTTCCTAAAGTTTCATTTGGCTGAGTTTATTTGACTTAATCTTGTATGCATTTGGAATATTAACCGTTACACCTCACTGTTTTTGTCTTGGACTTTCTCCTTGGCAGATTACCCTTGTGTCTTCTTTCTCCCGACACTTCTCATAACCCCGAGCGTGTCATCCCGTTTATGTATTTTGGTTCTTGGTTGTTTTCTTATTGGTTGCTGCCATTTTAATTTACCCGAGAATCTGTTTGAGTCCCAAAAGTGTCTCCCGTGATATTTTCTGTTTCTCTCGTGCAAAAATCCTAAAAATCTGGATGTGAGTTCTTATTTCACGTCTTGAAGTATTGGCTATTCATCTCACACCCAGGTCTGCCCAATTAAAAGTTGTGCATGCATCTATCCTCTGTTCTTCACCCGAGTACCTGAATTTTGACAATTCTGTCGACCAATTTTCAATCCCTTGTATCTTTTATTCTACCCGTGCTTTTTCCCTCTAACCAAGTGCAATTCATTCCTCTTTCGTTGAAATTGGTTTCTGCCAAATTTCACCTTCTCAGGTCATCGGCATTGGGAGTTGCGCAGACGTCCCTTCCACCTAATGCTCTGCCAATTGGTAATTTTGTCTGTTTGTGCCTCTAAATGTGTCCCCGTGCCATTTTGTGATCCACTCGTGCTTTCACTCTAAATCTTGACCAAACTCAGTTCCTTCCCTAAAGTCTAAGTCCCCAAAATTTCAGCCCAAAAGCCTGTATGCAATTGGAGTTCTAACTGTCACAATCCCTTGTTTCTGTTTTAGTCCTTCTTCTCATTGGCAGATTGCATTGCTTTCTCCTATCCCGACACTTCCACATTCGTGGAGCGTGTCATTTATCCTAAGCGCTTAGGGCTAAGGTTTAAGGATTAGGACTTTGGGATTGAGGTTTAGGGCTTATAGCTTATGATTTAGGGTTTTGGAACTAGGTATTAAGTCTTAGGGCTTAGGACTTAGGGCTTTGGCCTTAGAGCTTAGGGCTTACTGTTTTGAGCTTAGGGCTTAAGTCTTATGACTATGGGTTTTACCTTTGAGCTTAGAGCTTCTGGCATAGGACTTTAGTTTTATGTCTTAAGACTTAGGGCTTTGGGCTTAGAAGTTAGGGGCTAGGGTTTTTGGCTTTATGCTTAGAGATTTGAACTTTGATTTTTTGGATTTAGGATTATGGATAAGTGCTTCCTTCTTAAGGCTTAGGGCTTTGGGCTTTAAGGTTTCAGCTTAAGGCTTTGGGCGTTAGGCTTAGGGCTTTATTCTTTGGGCTTTTGGCATTTGGGTTAGCGTAGAAGGCTTAGGGCTTTGGGACTTTGGGCTTAGGGGTTAGTGCTTTTGGATTAGGGCTTTGGAAATAAGGAATTGGGCTTTGAGCTTTGGGCTATGGACTTCAGGCATAGGGCTTAGGACTTAAGCCTATGGCATAAGAGGTTAGGTCGTAGGTCCTACAGATTTGAGTTTTGGGCTTATGAGGCTAGAGCTTAGGCATTTAGGATTTTAGCTTAGGGCTTATGGATTTGGGCATAGGTCCTTTAGCCTAGTGCTTAGGGTTTTTTGGCTTTGCGCTTAGGGCTTAAGGCTGAGGACTTAGGGTTTAGAGCTTAGGATATAGGACATGGCTTAAGGCTTTGAGCTTTAGGCTTAGTGTTTTCAACTTTTGGCTTTAAGATTAACGCATAGGGGTCAGAGCTCAGGGCTTAGGGCTTTAGCTTAGAGCTTAGGGCTTAAGACTTTGAACTAATAACTTAGGGCTTTGGGATTTGGGCTTTAGGATTTGAGCTCTGGGCTTAAAGCTTAGGACTTAGGGTTTGGTATAGTTCTTTAGGGATTATGGCTTCGGGCTTTGGCTTAAGGCTTTTGGCTTAGGACCTAAGGCGTAGGGCATAGGTCTTAGGGCTTAGGGCTTAGGACTTAGGGTTTAGGAGTTCGAGCTTAGTACTTAGGGCTTAGGTTATAGGGGTTAGGGCTTAGGACTTATTGTTTAGGGCTTAGATCTAAGGGTTTAGGGATTGTGCCTTAGAGCTTATGCTTTTTTGGCTTAAGGTTTAGAATTTTAAGCATAGTGCTTAGGGCTTATGTCTTTACGGATAGTTCTTAGGCCATAGGGTTTAGGGTTAGGGATTAGAGCCTAGGTCTTAGGGCTTATAGCCTAGGTCTTAAGGCTGAGGGCTTTGGGCTTGGGGCTTGGGGCTTAGGGCTTTAGGCTTAGACTTAAGGCTTAGGGCTTATGTCTTTGCAGTTTGAGCTTATGGCTTATGGCTTAGGGCTTAGGGCTTTACGCATAGGTCTTAGAGCTTATGAATTGGGCTTAGTGCTTAAGAGTTAGAACTTTTGTTCTAAGGGCTTAGGGCTTTGTGCTTTGGGCTTATTAATTAAAGCTTGGAGATAAGTTTTTGGGCTTAGGGCCTATGGCTTATGGCTTAGGGTTTAGGGGTTTGGGCATAGTACTTAAGGCTTAGCTTTTCGTGGGTAGGGCTGAGGTTTAGGGTTTTAGGCTTTGATCTTAGGGTATCAGGTTTAGGACTTTGGGTTTAGGGATTAGGGCTTATGGCTACGGCCTTTGGGCAAGCCATCGGGTTTTGGCTTATGCCTTAGGACTTGGGGATTCAGGCTTAAGACTTAGGGCTTTGGGCTGTGAGCTTAGCTTTTGGTCTTGGAACTTTGGGATTAAGGCCTAGTGCTTAAGCCTAAGAGCTTTCTGATTAGGGATTTGGGCTTAGCAATTTGGGCTTAGCACTTTGGGCTTAGCGCTTTGGGCTTTGGTTTAAGCACTTAAGACTTAGGGTTTTAGGCTTTAGGCTCATGTCCTAGGGCTTAGGGCTTAGATCTTTGCGCTTAAAGTTTAGTGCTTTGGGACAGGGGCTTAGAGCTTAGGACTTTGGTTTTGGCTTGGGCTAGGGCTTACGGTTTTGGCTTAGAGCTTAGGGCTTAAGGCATAGGACTTAGGGTTTAGGGCTTTCAACTTAGGCATTAAGGCTTTTGGCTTTCGGCTTAGTGTTTTCGGCTTGGGGCTTTAGGGTTAAGGCATACGCTTTAGGGTTTTGGGATTAGTGCTTTTGGCTTAGCGCTTAAGGCTTACAACTTAGGGCTTGATTCTTTGGACTTAATGCTTTGGGCTTTAGGCTCATTGGCTTTGGGATTAGGGCTTATGACTTAGCGTATTCGGATAATGGCTTATGGCTTAAGGCTTTTGGATTAGGGTTTAGGGCTTAAGGATTTGTTCTTAAGTCTATGGGTGTAGGGCTCAAGTCTTAGGTCTTTGGGCTAAGGACTTAAGAATTGGGGCATAGATCTTTATGCTTGGGGTTTAAGGCTTAGTGTTTAGGGCTTTCCACCAAAAGCTTAGAGCTTAGGACCTTGGCTTTGGGCTTTGGGCTTTGGGCTTTGAGCTTAGTGTTTTGGGCTTTAGGCTTTGTAGTTTGGGTATAAGGCTTAGGGCTTGCGATTATTATTTGGGCTTAAGGCTTAGGACATAGGATTTTGGACTTAGGACTTAGGATTTTGGACTTAGGACTTAGGTTTTTGGGTTTTGAGCCTTCATGTTAAGGCATAGAGGTTAGGTTTTAGGGCTTTGGAATATGAGCTTTGGGCTTAGTGCTTATGTGTTTGAACTTTTTTCTTAGGTCTTAAGGCTTGAGTATTTTGGCTTAGGTATTCGGGCTTACAGAATAGTTCTCACAACTCAGGTATTACGGTGTAGGGCTTTGTATTAAGGCAAGGCTAAGGAATTAGGAACTAGGGTTTAGGGGATAATGACTTGGACTTTAGGCTTTTGGCTTAGAGCAAGGGCTTGGGCAAGGACTTAGGGTTTATGGCTTAAAACTTATGAATTAGAGCTTAAGGATTTGGACTTTGGCTTTTGCATTGGGCTTTGGGCTTTGGACTTACGGTATAGGACTTAGGGCTTGTTCCTTAGTAAACCCGACATTTACCTGAAATAAGACATTGTTAATCAAAATATCCATAAAATAAAATACCGCAAAGCTCATATAACATATAGTTTAATCAAAATGCAAAATATACATAATAAACATCTTTACACAACATCATTTAACAAAACTAAACTTTTAAAACACATCATTGTTCAAAGGTAAACACTCCAAAATACTTCAAATGTACAACTTGACGTCCACACCGGTCGGCACTTAACGATTCAAGCTTCCCCCACCGAATCCGCCTCCTTCACGGCATGATCGTTACATAAAAAAGGGTGGGCTAAGTCCCTAACCTTCATCAAAAAACCTAACCTATGAGCCTAAAGCTCAGTAAGTTATCGAATGAGCCTATATGCCTAACATGAGCATGACGTTTGTTGAAAAACATGCACATTCATTTCGTTCCTTATCATTATCCTGACTTAACTTGACATGTGTGAGCGTCACATCATAGAAGGTGAATAAGCACCATATGGCCTCCATGAGTTATCCAATTCCAACTTCTCCCATAACTTCATCTTGAATTTACATACATTTATGCATTGGATGATGAATATGTCACATACAACCTTCATCATTCGTTGGGTGACATTTCAAAAACATGCATGAGATTTTTTTTTGTATTTTTTATAAAACATCATGCATGGACATGATTTATACATATGCATGACATTGTAACATAATTTAAGTACATGCAACATAATGGATCAAACACCTCCCAAATCAACAGTAATAAACATTTTTAGTATACTTGACTTAACTTAACTCTTGACTTATGATGATACATAAACATCAAACAATGTCAATCAAGCACCAATCGAACCCAAAGCACTTGGGTCGGTTTACGGTGCGATACACCCTAATAGAATATCATTAATAACATTAACATAAAAACAAACAACTCCTAAGACATTCTTACTTAATGGATATCTAAGTAATCAAATACATCATCCTTATATCCTATCCTTTGTGATGTATTTCAACAAGGGGCCAAACACATGGAAGGATTACTTACATGCCTAACATGAACATGACTTTTTTTGAAACGCATGCACATTCATTTTCTTCTTTATTGTTATCTTCACTTAACTTGTCATGTGTGGGTGTCACATCGTATGAAGGTGAATAGGCACCATATAGCTTTCAGAGGCAGCCAATCCCACATTCTCCCATAACTTCATCTTGACTTTACGTACATTTATTCGTTGGATTATGAATGTGTCTCATACCACCATCATCATCTGTTGAGTGATATTTTAAAAACATGCATGAGAAAACTCTTTCATATTTTTCATAAAACATGATGTATGGAAATGATTCATACATATGCATGACATGATAACCTAATTTAAGTACAAGCAAAATAATGCATCAAACATCTTCAAAGTCAACCGTAATAAACATTCCTAGTATACTTTACTTAACTAAACTCTTTGCTTATGATAATACATAAACATCAAACAATGTCAATGAAGCACCAATCAGACCCAAAGCACTTGGCTCGGTGTATGGTGCGATACACCCCAACAGAATATCATTAATAACATTATCATAAAAACAACTTTTAAGACATTTAATTAATGGATATCTAAGTAATCAAACACATCATCCTTGTGTCCTATCCTTTGTGATGTATTCCCACAAGGGGCCAAACACATGCAATGATTACTTACTTGGATTCCTTAGCTTTCGGTTGGTATTCTGAATCCCTAATGATCCATGAGCTTGCTTATATACCTTAACATCATAAAATAAAACAACATAAGCCAAACTCGAACTAGCCTGTTTCGCCAGAAACTTGTGGCATCCATAACTTTATCAACAACACTCTGAAAGAAACACTTAAGGTACCAATTTCAATATTAAAATGTTGTCTATACTTCATTAGAAGACATCATGACCAATTTCTAACTCGAAGATTTTTTAAAACTTGCATTCCGAAAATCAGGTAACATGACTCATAATTTGTATACCCATAAACTATCTTTACAATTTATGCATTTGTAACCATATAACGTCATTTTAATCACTTATAATCGAACCTAGAACAAAAGTAGGTTCTACTAAATAACAAACTATGTACCTCAAGGTTAAGTTTGTTGTCTTCCTTCCTTCTTGCACATCTAACCCTTAATTACAAAAAATCTTGTACTAAACACTAAAACCTCATACTTTGATTTCAAAGCCTAATTTTTCTCACACGAATTTGGAAAGGATTTTAGAGAGGAGAGAGAGATGCAAGAGAGAGCTGAGGGTTGTGAGGGCTAATAGCCGAAGACTCTAACAAATTTTATCCCTTTGGAAGGTGAAGAGTCATGTGGTTCAAGCATGAGGTGTGATCATCCAAGCTCACCACCTCTTTATGCATGAGGTGTCGCCATCCTTTTCACTTGGCACTTCCTTATTGGTCCATAATTAATTAATAATAGATTGACTATCCTAAAATTTCATTTAAAGTTAATATTTCAGCAATAAGATGTCGACCTCTCATTTAATGCGTCGACCATAAATAAAACCTGAGAGTTTCAAGGGGTGACCCCTTTTAAAATTTTCATAAATTTTTTTCCAAAACTCGGATTTCCATAATTCAAAAACTCATCTTTTCCTTATTGAGTCTAGTGTAACTTGGTAGAAGACTTAAAATAAATTATGAATTTAACATAATCAAATATACGAAATACCAAACATGACTCAAAATTCATAATTCTATAGTCTTGTTTTCCTTCACCAACTTCAAATAAACATATCTTCTTCTCCAAAAGTCCAATAGAATGGATCTACCAATCAATATTCTTATCTTGACGTTACTACAACTTTACAGAAGAACACTTTATCAGTTATGCTCTTCTAGGGCATGATATGATTGTAACAAAGAACCTGCTCAGTTACAAAATTCAAACCAAGTATTTGTTCCAATATTTGGGGTCTAAGATTTATAACTTTTATAACTTTCTCTATACATTTTTAAATCAAGAAATTCTTGTTGTTGTAGTTTCATCTACTGATCAATTAAATTCCATTAGAAGAAATCAACTCCATGTTAAGACCCTAAAGCGTTGGAATTAGGTAAATACCAATATTATTTTTGATTCGTCACTTCATTACTTTTAAGGTGCAATTTTGTCCTCGTATTCATCTTTTCTTAGCACAATTCATTCTTTAACCATAAAAAATTATGTTCACATAATGTTATTGTACATTAAAAAGTTGGGTGTTACAATCCACCGTCCTTAGTTAAAATTTTGTCCTCAAAATTTACATGCCAAATAACTTGGGATAATCCCTTTCTATGTCTTCTTGTCTTTCCCAAGTAGCTTCCTACATCGAGTGGTTCTTCCATAGTACCTTAACCAAAGGAATTGCTGTATGATCTCAGGACCGTAGAATTGGGCTTCTCCAACTTTGTCCCAGTAAAATGGCAACCTGCATCTCCGGCCATATAAAGCCTTGTAGGGCACCAATCCAATTGTTTATTGGTAGCTAGTGTTTGATGTGTCACGGATTAGCACATCTAGAAGCGGAAGCAAACTATTTTCTAATGAGTTTGTTGATTTTGTAGGAAGCTTGTTTTATAAAGGTTTAATCAAGAAGTCAAAGATGAAGGGCATGGTGAGCCCTAGTTGTCAAGTGGGGTTGATGCATTTCATGGGCCAACCACACTTGATGAAGGAAGAGGAGTTAAGGGTGGCACATTAAGGTGGCCCCAAATCACCAAAACATGAAGGGGAAAGCATGTTTTCCTTTTGACAAATTTGTTAATAATTTAGTTAGTTTTATGTAATAATTAGGAGGATAATTAGTAGCTTAAATTTGTGCACATGTAAGGGTACCTAGTGTACCCGTGGCATGGAAGGGTGATCAAAACATCCATGGTGATGAAAACAACATTTCTGGTTTCGGCCCAAGCTGACCTTCGAGGCTTGTGCAGCCGTTTCGACTACCTTCCAGACCTGTTTTGGACAAACGTGCTTCTAAAAAAATATGGCCCACATCTTAAGGTTTCCAGCATGGTGCAGAGCATAAAAGTTGGACAACAAATTCCCAGCCAACGATTGCCATTACAGAGGCCTCTAGAAGATAGAGCAGCCCAAGAGCATCCAACCCATGGTGGCTGATCCATGGCCATGTTTGGCCCCAAAGGAGAGGAAGGCTGAATTTCATATTTGTCCTTCATGTTAGCAGCAGCTAGCAGCCCATGGGAGTGCCCAACCATTAGCCCAAAGGATACAAGTGTTCAAGTCCATTTGATTATGGACATTTCATCATTGGTTTGGCCCATCTATTAGGTTTTTGGTTTTTCGTAGAAACCATGCAAGAAACTTGTCATCCATTTTATTTTTGTGCTAAATTACATGTAGAAGTCAAAGGAGGGGCCTACTTGCCATGCTTTTAGGTTTGCTAGTTACTTTGAAATGTAGGTAGTAATTATTTTCTCCATGTAGCTCGTGGGAAGAAGGGTTTTATTCCTTTCTTCTCTGCATTTGGAAGATAGAAAAGATTTGGAAAAATTGAAGTAGCTTTGAAGCTCTCAACCCACTTTTCTCACGGCTTCAAGGGATTTTGGTGAGTAATATCCAATCTTCTTTGTTGTCTTGGTGTTGGTGATTTAGCTAGGATCACTAAGCCTTTGTTCCAACCTTCCTCCTCACTTGATTAGGATTAAGGCAAGCTTGGAAGTCCCATAGCCCTCACTCCATCCCATTTGTTTTCGGATCTTTTGCTGTTTGGTGTTTATTGTTGTTGTGGTTTCCTTATCGAGTGGATTTTGTGCATCAAAAGCCACCCCGTGCCAACTAGTGTTTTCCGTGTGCTAATTTTATGAAATTTGGTCTGTGAATTCCTCCTTCGTGTTTTAAAATATTTGGTCTTTCATTGTGTCCCATGTTTCTTCCATTTAGGAGTTGTGCATTCATCCTTCCACTGTCTTTCACCTGAGTGCCTGAAGTCTGACCATACTGTCGACTGATTTTCCATCTTTCATATTGTTTAATCTACCCGTGCATTTTTCCCCAAACCAATTGCAATTTCCCTCCCCTTTTCTTGAAGTTGATTTCTGCCAATTTTCACGTTTCCAGACTTCCTACATTGGGAGTTGTACAGAGGTCTTTCCCATACCTCTATTCTGTCAAAGCTGGTTTGTCTGTTTGTGTGACAGAGAGTAGACTCGTGCCATTTTAAGTTCTACAATTGCTATCACTCTGAATTTCGGACCAAGCCCAGACCGTCCCTTAAAGTTTAAGTCCACAAAATATTAGCCCAAACGCACGTGTATATTTGTGGCCTTAACCAGTTTCCTCCCCTGTTTCTGCCAACCTTCTTTGTTCTCGGCAGATTGCTAATTTGCCTTCGTCCTCTATTATCCCGACACCTCTCTTATCCCCGAGCGTGTTAGTGTTGTACGTGAATTCCATTCATGGTAGTTGCTTGCTCCACGACACTTGGAATTCCGATAAACATGCCCTTAATATATCCTGAATGATCTTAATCGTTCTCTTCATTTTGCCGTCAGTTTGGGGATGAAATGTCGTGCTTAGGCTTAACTCGGTCCCTATTGCTTTTTGTAAACTCTTCCAAAATTTGGATGTAAATTTCTGATCTCTATCAAAACTATGGACACCAGAACTCTGTGTAGCCTTATAACTACTTGGATATAATGTTCTGCATACTTATCCATACCCGAATTTAATTTAATTGACAAGAAATGGGCCAATTTCCCATTGAAACTTGGTGGATGAAGATGATTGAATCTTTCACAGCTTAATTCCCTGTGATTATTTCTTCGTTCACCACCTTGACTTTCACTCATTCGATATTCTTCCAGATATTGGGATTGGCGATCCACTAAGTTTACCAATCTATCAACTATACTTTCATTGTCATGACTTGTCCTTTCATCAATAGGTTACTCTTGACATCTCTTACTAATTCTATCATAGAGCAAACAATGCACATAAATAATACAATCAAACAAGATAAGTCAAACTTACTTACATTGGATGAAGCATTTTTGTGCAAAGCTTTCATCGTTAAGTAGACTGCAGAATTAATTTTAAAACCTGGTGGGCTCTGATACCATGTCTGTCACACCCTGTAAAACTTTACTTAAAAATGATCACGGTAAAATTTTTCTTTCTTTAAAAATATTCCTCTTGAATTCTTTTTCGTAACAACACAATAGTAAACCCAACATTTACTTGAAATAAGACATTGTTAATCAAAATATTCATCAAATAAAATATCGCAAAGCTCATATGACATATAGTTTAATCAAAATGTGTAATATACATAATAAACATCTTTACACAACATCATTTAACAAAACTAAACTTTTAAAACACAATCATTGTTCAAAGGTAAACACTCCAAAATACTTCAAATGTACATCTTGACGTCCCCATCCGTCGGCACTTAACGATTCAAGCTTCCAGCACTGAATCCACCTCCTGCATGGGATGATCGTTACATAAAAAATGGAGGGCTAAGTCCCTAACCTTCATCTTCATTACCTACATCACAAAGCATAACCTATGAGCTTAAAGTTCAGTAAGTAATCGAATGAGCCTATATGCCTAACATGAGCATGATGTTTCTTAAAAAGCTGCACATTCATTTCTTTCCTTATCGTTATCTTAACTTAACTTGACATGTGTGGGCGTCACATCGTACGAAGGTTAAAAGGCACCATATTGCCTCCATGAGGCAGTGATGTGCCACCTGAGAGAGATGTGCGGTGCATATGAAAATGTGCTCGGGCGAATGTTGGATTTAGAATAAAGAGTTGAAATAAAGGGGAAATGTGGGTGATTGGTATGGAAATTATGGGAGTGGCTTGGAGAAATAAGGAAATGGCTCGGGTTGTCGAATGGGGTTCGAAATCGAACAATGGATGAAGTGATAGCTAGGGGAAGGTAATGGGCTCTGGAGAGCTTTTTAAAAGAGGGTGGGATCAAACAAGTCGAATACTTGAGCAATCAAAGTATTCGGTTGGTAGACCTTACTCGCACTCGGATGCGACGCACCGATCGTACGCACAAGGGTTGACGTTCTTGGCCGAATATTACTCACCGGAGAAAGGGACGTCCGAAAGAGCTTCAACCAAAGGAAGAAGGTGCGTTTGCACAATTTTTATTCAAATTCTCTCTGCCTTCTAAGTGGAAGGCTGATACACTTAAATAACAATTAAACTAAAAATGAGAAAGAATTAATCAAAGCCCTTCGATTTGGTGGACGCCTTGGATCAACCGGGAAAGATCTTCATTGACTTTGGTGAGACCAAAGACGCTCCTCTTCAGCGGAAGGTTCGAACCAACATGGATATGCGCAGGTAAATTTGAATGGAGACCGTGGTGGACCGGGGAAGACTTTTGGTTAACCAAGGGAGGGAGTGCGTGTCTCTTTCAAAATGGACGCCAAGGCTTGACCAAGCTTTGGGAATCAAGGGATTTGATGCGTGCCAATGATCCCTTGTGTGCGCGTCTCTTTCAAAATCCCTTATGGCTTGACGGTTTGTTGGTGAACGGTCTTGTGTGCGCTGTTTGACCTTATCTTCATGTCATCACGAGATTTGTCCGTGCCATTTTGAAAAGGTTGTTATCCAACGATCCTCCTACAAATATGGCAGCTTTAGCACAGCTGGATTTGCATGAAAGTCGTGCTTGACCGAGGGTGATCTTTGGTTGTCTGTTGGATGCGCGCTCGGTTGATCTTATCTCGGATTTCTTGGGATTCACTCGTGCTAATTTTGAAATATCGTTGTCCAACGATTCTCCTATGAATATGGCAACTTTAGCACGGATTAGATCGATGAAAATCCCCTTTGTTTCGCGGATGGTCCAATGGTAAATTTTTGTGCACGCCCGGTGGATACTCTTCGGATATCTTGAGATTATTCAGTGTCAAACTCGAACCTTATCTTTTCCTTGACCAAATAACCAGATTACTTAAAGATTTAAGTAAAGTGGCCGGTGTAATTTAGTCAAGGTCTTCTAGTGGGCCGAGGCTTGACCGTGGGCCGGTCAATGTTCGGCCGAGGTGGCCCTTCGTGGGCCTTCGCCTATGGATGTGTGTTCCTCTTCTTGGGCTGTCTTCTCTTCCTTTTCTAAGGTTAATTGTTGGCTGAAAAGAAATAAACTAAGTGTGACCAAAAATAGGGCCCATGGTTGAACACTTGATCCGTGGGGATTTGGATCGAGCGTTCTCCCATGTCGGTCACTTATTTCAATGGGCCGAAGCCCTAGTGGACTTCGGCAAGGCCGACGACAAATGTTTCGTGGGTGGTCGGATCGTGGTCATTAGGTTGAGCGACGGCAAGGCAGTGTGGCACGCTGGGCGAGTCGTGGCCGGACAGTGGCGCGTTGGGCACGTCGTGACACGACATGCTCGGCCGCCCACCAAGCAAAATTCTTGAATTTTCCCGATTTGACTCGGGCATTGTTTCCAAAGGTAAGCTTCTTGAAAAATGAGCACAAAAACTATTGAAATTGAGCGTGCTCATCGGGGCTAGTTCCATGATGTGCTCCCATTGCACATCAGGGCCTAGGTTATTGGGCTTTGGCCTTAGCACTGAAGGCTTAAGGCTTAGGGCATAGGAATTTAGCCATTTTTTTATGGCTTACGACTTAGGCTTTAGACCTTAGGGTTAGAGTGTAGCTTTTAAGGCTTAGGGGTTAGGGCTTTGGATTAGGGCTTGAGACTTAGGGCTTTGGTATTATGACTTAGAGCTTAGGGCTTAGGGCTTAGGGCTTAGTGCTTTGCGCTTAGTGCTTCCAACAAAGGGCTTCAGACTTAGGAATTAGGGCTTAGGGGTTAGGGCTTAGGAATTGGGGCTCTCAGTTTAGGCCTTAAGGCATAGTCCTTAGGGCTTTGGGCTTAGTGTTGAAGGCATAGGTCATTGGGCTTAGGGCTTAGGGCTTAGTTCTTAAAGCTTTTGTGTTTGGGCATAGGGCTTAGGAGTTTAGCTTAGGACTTAGGGCTTAGGCTAAGGGCTTAGGCTAAGGGCTTAGGGCTTAGTGCTTACGTTTTATGGCATAACGATTAAAGAATTTGGTTTAGGCTTTAGAGGTTTAGCATTAGGGCTTAATGCCTTAGGCGTAATGCTAAGGGCTTAAAGCTTAAGCCATCGGGCTTTGGGCTTATGACTTTAGGCTTAGGGTTTTGGGGTTTGGGCTTGGGGCTTACGGATTAAGGCTTGTGGCTTATGGCTAGGGGTTTAAGGCTTTACGATTAGGGCTTTGGTCTTTGGGCTTTGGGCTTATGGCATAAGGCCTAAGGTTTTGGATTTTTGTCCAATGTCTTTTGGCTCGGGGCTTAGGTCTTTTGAACTAAGGCTTAGGGCTTAGAGATTAGGCACTAAGCCTTTAGGCATAGGGCTTAGGGCTAAGTGCTTAGGGCTTAGGGCTTAGGGCTTAAGGCTTAGGTCTTATTCTTTGGGCTAACGGTTTATGGCTTTGGTGTTTTGGCTTAGGGCTTTAGCCTTCTAGCTTATTGCTATGGACTTTGAGATTAGGGCTTAGGGTATCAAGCTTTAGAATTTGGGATTAGGTTTTTTGCTTTAAGTATTAGGCTTAAGGCTGAGGGCCTTGGGATTAGCGCTTTGATTTAGGATTAGTTTTTGTTTGGGCTTAGGGCTTTGGGCTTCGGGCTAAGTGGTTAGTACTGAAGGCTTTTGTTTTTGGGTTTAGGATTTGGGCTTAGGGCTTTAAGCTTAGGGTTTTGGGATTATGGCTTTGGGATTAGTGCTTTGTGCTTAGTGCTTAGGTCTTTGGGCTTTAGGATTTTGGCTTAGTACTAAAGGTGATATGATTCAGTTAGGGAATGAAGGAAAATAAAAGGTGTCGGTTGAGATCCGGTTTTGGAGAAAAATCTAGAATTTAGGTATTATTGTGATAGGCGGTTCTTGAGTTGCATACAGAGTTTGCAGCTGAAATTTGAAGGGTTTGTTATGGGATGAGATTAGAGCTTATAATCCAAAAATTAGGGTAATAACTCGAAGGAATCAGAAGTTATTCAGATGGGAGTATAGGGTAGTAAAAATTGGATGGAACGAAGGGATTCAAGGGGATGTTTCCAAAAATTAGACAGTAACCAAGGATGGATAAGATCTAATGTTGATTAGACGCTTACCCTAAGTCCACTGGAAAGTGGCTGAAGTTGTGTAGCATGGCCTGACTTACCCTAGCTTGGACGGGAGCAAAAACCTTGAAGAAACTCTTGGAAATCGCCGGATATGACACACCGAAAAACACCAAGTCTTGGAGGGAGAAAAGGCAAAAGCACTCTTTCTATTTCAAAAAATAACTAATCATCAAAATCTAGGTAACGAGATGAATTTATACCCAGCCCCCTCTAACAAGGCCGATGGGTCCCAAAAGCCCATGCAAAAGTTAAAACCCATGCAAAAACCCTAATCCTAAAAGAGAGTTTGTAAAAGTTGAAACAAACTTAGAGACATTCAAAAACAAGATAGAGACATCCTTATCCCTTGAAGTTGGGCTTGGGCCAATGTCTTGATGCTTGTGGACTTCAAAATGGGAAATTGTTCTTCCTGGGTAAGGCTCTTATTGGGCTCTCTGTGATTGGATCTTTGACGGAGTACATGGTGTCCAATTTGAACATTCTACCACTCGTTAGAAACCTCAAAGAATTGCTTTCATATGAAGATGTTGTCTTAATCAGAGGGTGGGCCGGTTGTCGAATTGGCAGAGCAAGCTTCTGAGGTCTATTTGTGCCGGATCAAATTGTGGTCCCCATGCTTTGTTGCTTGGACAACTAGAATGGAGGCTTCGACTTCTTCTTCCATCTGATCTCCATGCTTTGACTTCAAAGGAAAGAATTAGAGCTGAACAAGGTTGATTTCTTCAATGATATAGGGAGCTACAAAATTAGAAAATATATTAGATAGACATTCATGGGAAGAGAATTTTTTGGCCCTTCATATCATGTAATTCTCGCAGGGTTGATAAGGATTTGTCCTCAAATCCAAAACAATCTCAATCCTTTTATGAATCTCTTTCCCTAATTCAATATACTCGGTCATGTTTTGGTTGCATTAGATTATTTTCTTGATCAAAGATCGAATAGCCATAGAGTTCTCTTTATCCACTCCTTTAGGGCACCAAGACTTCACATTATCACCACTTGTTAGAAGGATGAAATGTTGTAAAACATTTAACTACCAAAAGAAGTTGACTACCCAAATTTGTCCATGTGTTTCTTTCTAAACTAAACGTTCATAATTATGCAAGAAAAGTTTCTTAGCTCCAAAATTTGCATGCTCGAAAACAACCACAAAATTCTTCTTCAAAAAGTTAATGTCAACATCACTAAAATATCCACTATCAATCCAATCAATCTCATGAAGATACAAAAAAACTTTGTCAAATGGATCATACCTCCACAACCATGTACGGTTTGACCATTTCATCCTCTCGGTCAAACCGAACTCTTGGGCTTACACTCTCGTGCTTTTGGAGCTCCTTCTCGCTTTTGATTCCTCCTTCATCATGCGCTTTCAATGAAAGGTTAGCCATGACATCTTCCTAGGCTCGTCAAATTCTTCCAAGATATCATAAGAGTGGTCCGGTTCCATGGATAAGTTTTTCTCCTAGAAACCGAAGTCTTCTTCCACTTGCTCAGTTTTTATTTCAACATTTCCTTCCACTTGTTGTTGGTGAGTCTTAGCAAAATTTTCAGCACTATTGTAAAAGTCTAAACTTGCTTCCAACATCAAATCTTTTATCTCAACCAACAAGTCTAAGTTACCCGGTTCAAGGTGCTTCATGAAATGGGTTTTTGCTTGAGAGTGAGGGAGTTTTCCTCTTGGGAAAAATTCCCTTCTCATCAGAATCTTTAAGGCCTTCCAAGTTCTAATTTGATCTTCATTTATTATTCTCTACTCTTTGAGATCTTTCCACCAATTATAAGCATCACCAACAAAACTTCTTGAGGCTACACGAACTTTCCCTATATCCGAGTAGTTATTACATGAAAAATGTGTTTCAACTAAATCCAACAAACAATAATATTCTTCATCATCAAATGCCCCTCTAAAGGAAGGAATTCCAACCTGATTATAGGCTGCACACCATGAGGTTTGAAGTCAAACAAAAGACTCGTCAAGCTTCCCGCGGCTTCTTGGTGCGGTTGATATATCTTTTCGTTTTGATCTACTCCTCGTAAGATTTTTTTTGTTTGATCCTCTTCAAGTCATCATTCTCAAACTCAAAGTTAGCCAAAATAAGAGTCAAATTGAAGAGTGGGAAGGGAAGGGAGGCTCTGATACTAAATGATATGATTCAGTTAGGGAATGAAGGAAAATAAAAATGTGTCGGTTGAAATCCGGTTTCGAAGAAAAATCTGGAATTTAGGCATTATTGTGATAGGCGGTTCTGTAGTTGCATACAAAGTTTGCAGCTGATATTTGAAGGGTTTGTTATGGGACAAGACTAGAGCTTATCATCCAAAAATTAGGGTAATAGCTTGATGGAATCGAAAGTTATACATATGGGAGTATCAGGTGGTAACAATTTGATGGAACAAAGGGATTCAAGGGGATGGTTTGGAAAATCGGACAGTAATCAAGGATGGAGAAGAGCTAATGTTGATTACACGTTACCCTAAGTCCATGGAGAAGTGGCTGAAGTCGTGTAGCATGGCCTAACTCACCCTAGCTCGGAAGGGGAGCAAAAACTTTGAAGAAACTCTCAGAAATTGCCGGATATGACTCACTAGAAAACACCGAGTCTTGGAGGGAGAACCGACCAAGGAGAGGAGAGTTAAAAGCAATCTTTCTATTTCAAAAAGTAACTAATCATCAAAACCTAGGTAACGAGATGAATTTATACCCGCCCTCTAACAAGGCAGGTGGGTCCCAAAAGCCCATACAAAAGTTAAAACCCATGCAAAACCCTAATTTTAAAAGAGAGTTTATAAAAGTTAAAACAAAGTTAGAATCATTTAAAAACAAGATAGAGAAATCCTTCTCCCTTGGAGTTGGTCTTAGGCCAATGTCTTGATGCTTGTGGACTTTAAAAGGGGAAATTGTTCTTCCCGGGTAAGGCTCTTCTTGGGCTCACTGTGATTGTATTGTTTGACAGAGAAAACGGTGTCGAATTTTAACGTTCTACCACTCGTTGGAAATTTTAAAGGATTGGCTACACTTCATATGAAGACTTTGTCTTCATCAGAGGTCGGGCCAGTTGTCGAATTGGCAGAGCAAGCTTTGGAGGTCAAGTTGTGCCGGATCAAATTGTGGTCTGCATGCTTTGTTGCTTGGACCACTAGCATGGAGGCTTCGACTCCTTCTTCCATCCGACCTCCATGCTTTGACTTCAAAGAAAAGAATTGGAGCTGAACAAGGTTGATTTCTTCAATGATATAGGGAGCTTCAAAATTAAAAAAAGATTAGATAAACATTCATGACAAGAGAATTTTTGGGCCGTCCATATCATGTCATAAGGGCTTAGGGATTACACAATAGGACTTTTGGCTAAGCGCATAGGACTTAGGTCTTCAAGATTAAGGCTAGGGCTTTGGGCTTAGGTATTAAGGTTTAAGGAATAGAGCTTACGACTTCAGTCTTAATGCTTCTTTTAGGTCTGAGGGCTTATTGTTGCAGGTTAAGGGGTTAAAGAACTTAGATATTAGGGCTTAGGGCTAAGGGCTTTAGGCTTTTAGATTTTGGCCTAGCACTTAAAGCTTTGGTCTCAAGGCTTAGGGCTTAGGACATAGGGCTTATAGCTGAAGGCTTAGTGCGTAAGGCTTTAGGCTTGGAGCTTAGGGCTTATAGCTATAGAAATATGGGCTAATGCTTATAGTTAAGGGCATTGGGGTTAGGTTTTAAGGCTTAGGGAAAACAATTCTGATCTTACTGCTTAGGGTTTAGAGCTAAGGAATTAGGGCATTGGTCTTTGGACTTAAGTCTTAGAGCTTTAGGCATAGGGCTAAGGGCCTAGTGCTTTGGGCTTAGGGCCTAAAACTTAGGGCTTAGGGGTTTTGATCTTCTAAATTTGGGCATAAGGCTTAATGCTTAGGGAATCGGGCTTTGGGTATTTAGCTTAGGGCTTAGGTCTTTGGCTTGGCCTTTGGGCATAAGGCTAAGGGCTTTTTTACTTAGTGTTTGTGGCTTAGGTCATAGGACTTAGGTCTTAGGCCTTGAACTTAGGGCTTAAGGCTTAGTCTTATGGCTTAGGGCTTATGCCTAAGCGATAAAGGCTTAGGGCTTTGAGCTTAGGTCTTAAAGTTTAGGGCTTAGAGCTTTTGCCTTAGAGCTTTGGGCTATGGGTTAGTGATTTGGTCTTTGGACCTAGAGCTTAGGACTTTGGTCTATAGACCTAAAGCTTAGGACTTCATGATTTGGGCTTAGGGCTTTGAGAATAGTGCTTTTGGTTAAGGTTTTAGGTCTTAGGGCTTACGACTTAGGAGTTTAAGTTAGTGACATGCCCGAGAGCCACCACCACCCGGAGGGCATGATAACCCGTGGCCGTGCTAGACAATTTGCTAATTTGTTTGCTGATTTTGCAGGTGTAACATTTCCTTTAATGGACCTCTTACATGATCCCTCACCCCGTGACAAAGAGCTTCCCAAACATTGTTTGCATTGGGAATTTGAAGAGGGAAGTTGACAACCGATGGCAAAAGCCTTTCTTGCTGAGACAACCTATCTGAGCCTCGGCTATGTCAAACTCCAAAAGAAGGGAAAGCCGACTTCACTTTGTCCACCATGGGAGAGGACACTGTTCAAGTGTGGTCCAAGAAGGATGCAAACGATCATATCCTTTTGTCAATGGACAATCCGTCAAGTGATGGACCTGATGTGCCTTCCTTGGGGGTCGGCGCACCGTGGGTTGGGAGAATGCACGCACACGGGGCTCGGATGAACGTCGTGCACAGCAAACGGGAAATCGGGTCGTGCGAATTGTGGGTTTGTGTTGCAGAAGCGTATTGTGAAGGAAATAAGGGATAATGGTCGTATGGAAAGTGGAATGGCTCGGTAGAATGTGGAGATGACTCGGTAGTGAATATGTGGACCGGGATCGGCTTGTGGAGGAGTTTAAAGGCTCGGGGATGAAAATGGTGTGAGGTAATGGATGTAGGCAATTCAATACTTGAGCGATCAAAGTACTAACTCGGTAGACCTTGAGTGTCTTCTCGGATATGACGCACCGATGAACACTCGAGGGTTGATAAGACTCGGCCGGATATGACTCACAGGAGGGGAATTATCGGAGGGAGCTTTGATCCTTTCGGGAAGAAGGTGCAATGCACAATTTTTACTAAAATTCTCTCTATTGAAAATAGTGTAAGTGTTACACTTAAATAGCAAAACGTAAAAGATAACAAAACTAAGAAAGATAAGCTAAGAAAGTTAAGCTAAGCCCTTCGATGAATGGAACGCCTTGGCTAAGCTTCGGAAGCCTTTGGTTGACTTTTAGGCTTGGTTCAATAGGATTGGCATGGTCGGTTTGAAGCTTTGACCGGTGGTGCTCAAGGTTAACCGAGAGGGTGCGTCGGGTGAGCGGAGCTCCGAACGAATGAGAGATTGGCTTGAGCCAATCTGGATCCGGGGCTTCTAAAGTGATCTTGGTGGTCAACTTGATGTAGCGCACGGTCTGGTTCTTCGATGGTCAGATGATGACTAGAGCGTGTGCGCGGGCACAACTAAATGGGCCGAACCGGCGGTCGTGCATGGGCGAGCTTCAAGGGATCCGTGAGTTTTTTGAGAGAAGCTGTTGCTTGAAGATCCTCTGATGATTCAACAGCTGGTTCACGGATTTTATGCATGAGAATCCCTTGTGGTTCGGTGATCGGCCATGCTTGTGCGTCCGATGAGTGATCTACGGTCATCACGGAGATATGCTCGTGCTAATCTGAACTTCTTCCTTTCCTTGAAAAAATAACCAAAATACTTAAGGATTTAAGTAAGTTGGCCGATAGGATTTGCCCAAGTCTTCGAATGGGCCGAAGGTGGGCCGAGGCTTGACCGTGGGTCGGTCAATGATCGGCCGTGGCGGTCCTCTGTGGGCTTTTGCTTGAGCAATGAGTTCTCTTCCTCTTGGGCTGACTTTCCTTCCTCCTCTAAGGCTAAATGCTTGCTGAAAGAAAATCTACTAAGTGTAACCAAAAATAGGGCCCATGGTTGAACACCCGATCCATAGGATTTGGACTGTGCGTTCATCCATGTCGGTTACTTATTCTGCTGGGCCAAATCCCTAGTGGACTTCGGCGAGGCCGAAGACCGAGGTCGTTGGGTCGTGGTCGTGGGGCGCCTGTTGGGCGCCAGGCTTGTCTCGGCTGCATCATGGGCTGGGCTGCCGGGTGCGTCGCGTCTGGGTATGGTCAGAAATGGTCCGGTGTGCGTGTCGGGGCCGGGAATGGTCGAGCACCATGTGATGGAGTGCTTGGGCCATTCTCGATCATGCTCGGAAGGTGTTTCCGAGGCTAAGAGACTTGCAAAATGAGCAACTAAGTTAGAAAAATCACTCGTGCTTGTCGGGATCACGTTTGTGTCTGTGATGTTATCTGTGATGTGCTCCGGTTGCACATCATCCTCCCGAGGTATTTGAGGATTTTCCCTCAAATCTATCTCGTCCTCGTCCTCGTCGGCATCTAGATAAGGAGATAAGTCCTTGACGTTGACGGTGGTAGTAATGCCATTCTCGCCCGGGAGTTCGATCTTGTACGCATTCGGGTTCACCCTCTCGGCCACCCGGAAAGGACCCTTGGCCCTTGGCAACAATTTAGCATGCTTGTGTTTGAAATACCGAAGTTTTGGCCACACTAAATCGCCTTCTTGAAATATTTTCTCCTTGCGGCCTTTATTTGCCGCGGCGGCATTATCGGCATTTTTTCGCTCGATGGTCTTCTTAATTTTCTCGTGCAATTTAAGAACCATCTCAGCCTTCTCGAGGCCATCCGGATTGGTATGCTCTCGGCTTGGTAAGGGGAGTAGATTCATTCGTGTTGATGGATTAAATCCATAAGCCGCTTCAAAAGGGGTCATACCCGTGGTGCTATGTCAGCATCGGTTATAAGAAAACATCTATTAATGGTAGCCGTAAGTCCCATGCCATGATCTTGTTGTCAACGACACTCTGTAGTAAGGCGCCGAGTGATCGATTTACCACTTCGGTCGGTTTGCGGGTGAAATGCTGTGCTAAATAGTGGCTTCGTTCCGAGCCGCGTCCACAAAGTCCTCCAAAAGGTGCTAAGGAACTTTGAGTCACGGTCGGACACTATGGAATGTGGCATTCCGTGTAGCCAGACTACTTCCTTGAAGAAGAGGTCGGCTATGATCGGGGCTTCGGCCGTTTTTGTGCATGCCACAAAATGGGCCATCTTAGAAAATCGGTCCACTATGACCATAATGGCGTCTTTGCCTCGGCTAGTTCGGGGAAGGCCGAGAACAAAGTCCATACTAAGGGCTTACCACGGGTGATCTAGTACCGGGAGTGGCAAGTAAAGTCCTTGGGCCAAGGTACGGGTTTTGGCCTTTTTACATACCGTACATCGCTCCACAAAGTGGTGCACGTCACTAAAAAGATGGGGCCAATAAAAGTGCTCATTGAGCATCTCCCAAGTCTTCTTTTCACCAAAATGGCCCGCAAGGCCGCCTCCATGGGCCTCAGTAATGAGAGACTCACGGATGCTTTCTTTCGGGATGCATATCCGTCCTCCACGAAAAAGGTACCTGTCGATCACATGGTAGCCCGTTGAATCACCATTAACCGTGGCCTCAAAACGTGGGCCAAAATCCGGGTCATCTTTATATCCACATTTTATCCAATCAAAACTGAAAAATCTAACCTTTAATTCGGTAAGGAGGGCGCTCCTTTGGGAAAGTGCGTCGGCCACTATGTTTGTGTCCCCCTTTTTGTACTTGATAATATATGGATACTTCTCAAGGAACTCAATCCACTTGGCATGCCTTCGGTTAAGCTTCCCTTGGCTCTTGATGAACTTTAGGGCTTGATGGCCCGAGTGGATAATGAACTCCTTCGGTAGTAAGTAATGTTGCCATACTCCGATGGCTCGTATCAAGGAGTAAAGTTCCTTGTCATAAGTAGAATAATTGAGAAAGGCACCTTTGAGTTTCTCGCTAAAGTAAATAATCGGGCGGCCCTCTTGCATCAAAACTGCGGCGATGCTCATTCACGAGGCATCGCACTCTACCTCAAAGACTTTAGTAAAATTTGGAAGGGTAAGGACGGTTGCTTCGCAAAGCCGGGTCTTGATCCGGTCAAAAATTTTTTGACATGGCTTGGACCATGTGAATTCCTTCCCTTTCTTTGTAAGCTCGGTTAAAGGTGCCATAATAGTGCTAAACCCTTTAATAAATTGCCGGTAGAAATTGATGAGTCCATGTAAGCTTCGGACGTCCGAGCCGCCTTTCGGTATCAGCCACTCTCGGATGGCCGTGATCTTGGCGTCGTTCACTTCGACACCATCCTCGGATAGCACAAAGCCGAGGAAGTCTATGTGCCGTTGGGCGAACGCACACTTCTTGCTGTTGCCAAATAGCTTGGTCCGCCGTAAAATAATAAAGAGCCTTTCCAAATGGTCCAAATGGCTCGGTACATCCGCACTATAAACAAGAATATCATCGAAATAGACAATGATAAACTTACCCAAATATTCCCGGAGCACGTGGTTCATTAGCCGCATGAACGGTCTCGGTGCGTTGGTGAGTCCGAATGGCATGACGAGCCACTCGAACAAACTGTACCGTGTCTTCAAGGCCGTCTTCCACTCGTCGCCTTCACGCATTCGAATTTGATGGTAGCCGCTCTTTAGATCTACCAGGGAAGACAACTTAGCACCGCTAAGTTCATCAAGAAAGTCATCGAGCCGTGGCATTGGAAACCGATATTTGATGGTAATATCGTTTATGGCTTGGCTATCGACACACATGCGGTGGCTCCCGTCCTTCTTTGGTACTAAGAGTGCCGGGACCACACATGGGCTCAATGACTCTCGGATATAGCCCTTAGCAAGGAGTTCCTCCATTTGCTCTTGTAAAATCTTGCTTTCCTCCGGTTGAGGCGATACGTTGGTCGGTTAGGTATCATGGCTCCCGGTTGTAAGTCAATGTGGTGCTCGATGCCGCGGAGCGGTGGAACACCATCGGGTAGGTCATCCGGGAACACGTCTCGGTATTGATCAAGGAGGGGCCAAACTATTTCGGGAATAAGTTCTTCTTGATCATCTTCATGCTCTCGGTGTAAGAGCATGATGATCGGACCCTCTTCCTTCACCGGGGGTCTCAATTCCTTGCGGCCCATAAAAATGGTCGCTTTGGCCAATGCCTCTTTTTGATCGGCTTCATCCTTAGAAATTTGCTCCGGAGACAAAGGAGCCAAAATAATGTTGCGCCCATTCCATTTTAACGAGTATTGGTTGGATCGGCAGTGGTGTAGTGCGTCTCGGTCAAATTGCCATGACCGGCCGAGCAACAAGTGTGTGGCGCTCATCGGCACCACGTCACATACGACCGCGACCTTGTAATTACCGATCACAAAATCTATCCGGCTTTGTTGGTGACTCGGATGTCCTCTCGGTCGGTAAGCCATCGAAGCTTGTACGGGGTGGGATGCTCGGTTGTGGATAGCGCAAGCTTCATGACAAGGTCGCGGGATGCGACGTTAGTGCAACTACCGCCATCAATAATCAACAAACATACCTTGCTCTTGATTAAGCATCGGCTATGGAATAGATTTTCCCGTAGGTATGTTTCTTGTTGCGGTTGAGTTGAAAGAACCCGCCGGATCATCAATATGACCGGTCCATCTTGGGCTTCACACAAGTCATCCTCGGCCGGGGCCGGCTCATCCTCGGCCTCCTTGGCTGGCTCGTCCTCGCTCACGACCTCCTCGGTCTCTTCGAGAATGGTCATGACACGGCGATTGGGACATTGGGCTGCTACATGTCCGCGTCCGAGACACTTGAAACATTGAATTTCTCGGGTCCTTGGCTGTTCGCCTATAGAGTCTCAAGGTTTGGGTTCCGTGTCTCGCTTAGGGGCCCATGGCTTAGGTATTGGGCCGCGTTCCTCGGGTCTTGGCGCGGGCCGATATGGCGTGGACGGTTTTGGGGCCGAGCGTTGAGCGATCACCTTGCCCTTCCTCTTGAG
Organism: Begonia fuchsioides; assembly: GCA_003255005.1. NCBI lineage: Eukaryota > Viridiplantae > Streptophyta > Magnoliopsida > Cucurbitales > Begoniaceae > Begonia > Begonia fuchsioides. Next base: position 50,026 of record QAOC01047831.1, on the reverse strand, counting down.
TTGCCTCTCGACCCTTAGTGCCATTTGAATGAGTGCATCAAACGACTCTACGAGCTGTAATTCAACCAAATCGCCAATCTCATAGCGTAGGCCTCTAATGAACCGCGCCCTAACTTGCTCCACGGGTTCGGCTAAATCACACTGAATCCGTAGTGTCTCAAAATCCGTAAGGTAATCATCAACGCTAGAATTACCTTGGCGAAGTCCTTGGAGCAGTAAAAATAAATCTTGGCGGTAAAGGCTCGGTACGAACTGTTTCCGCATCAAATCTTTCATCAAACGCCAGGAATTAATTTCCCCCTTGTGATCTCGCCGTCGTTGTGTATGAAGATTATTCCACCAAAGAGATGCATAATCCGTAACCTCCAAAGAGGCTAATTGGACCTTAAGCCTCTCGGAATAGTTGTAAAGGTAAAAAGTTTTATCGACCTTTTCAATCCAATCCAAGTACTTGTCCCCATTGGAAGCTCCATTAAAGGATGGTAGATGTACCTTAGGAAGCTTCCACTCTTCATCATGATCCGAATAATGATCGGGATCATAATCGTAATCTCTATCGGATCAGTCAGAGTCGCGCGGTCGCGCTTGGGGTTGCCCTCCGTGTACCGGTCTCCGCCTATGTGGTGGTGTCGGCCGTTCCGGGTGGGCTCGGTCTCGTTTGGCCAAATCATCGAGCCGCTGGAGCATTGCGTCCATTCGTCGATTCATTGCTTCGAACTGCTCCCGATTATTGTCGTCGGGATCCCGTTGGTCATGGGGATCAGAAAACATTGTTTGCTCGCTCGTAGCTTGATCACGGCGGCGTTGTGAACGGCGCCACTTCGAGACATCATCAGAAAAGTTTGGGAAAATTTGTAGAAAGTGTAAAAATCAAACCTTCGCTTTGATACCAAGATGATGTGCCCTCCTTGGGGGTCGGCGCACCGTGGGTTGGGAGAATGCACACACACGGGGCTCGGATGAACGTCGTGTACGGTAAACGAGAAATCGGGTCGTGCGAATTACTGGTTAGTGTTGCGGAAGCGTATTGTGAAGGAAATAAGGAATAATGGTCGTATGGAAAGTGGAATGGCTCGGTAGAATGTGGAGATGACTCGGTAGTGAATATGTGAACCGGGATCGGCTTGTGGAGGAGTTTGAAGGCTCTGGGATGAAGACGGTGTGAGGTAATAGATGTAGGCAATTCAATACTTGAGCGATCAAAGTACTGACTCGGTAGACCTTGAGTGTCTTCTCGGAAATGACGCACCGATGAACACTCGAGGGTTGATAAGACTCGGCCGGATATGACTTACCGGAGAGGAATTATCGGAGGGAGATTCGATCCTTTCGAGAAGAAGGTGCAATGCACAATTTTTACTAAAATTCTCTCTATTGAAAATATTGTAAGTGTTACACTTAAATAGCAAAACGTAAAAGATAACAAAACTAAGAAAGATAAGCTAAGAAAGTTAAGCTAAGCCCTTCGATGAATTGAATGCCTTGGCTAAGCTTCGGAAGCCTTCGATTGACTTTTAGGCTTGGTTCAATAGGATTGGCACGGTCGGTTTGAAGCTTTGACCGGTGGTGCTCAAGGTTGACCGAGAGGGTGCGTCAGGTGAGCGGAGCTCCGAACGAATGAGAGATTGGCTCGAGCCAATCTGGATCTGGGGCTTCTAAAGTCTCTTCGATGGTCAACACTATGTAGCGCACGGTCTGGTTTTTCGATGGTCCGATGATGACTCGAGCGTGTGCGCGGGCACGTCTAAATGGGCCGAACCGGCAGTCGTGCATGGGCGAGCTTCAAGGGATCCGTGAGTTTGTTGAGCGAAGCTGTTCCTTGAAGATCCTCTGATGATTCAACAGCTGGTTCACGGATTTTATGCATGAGAATCCCTTGTGGTTCGCTAGTGGTTCGGTGATCGGCCATGCTCGTGCGTCTGATGAGTGATCTACGGTCATCACGAAGATATACTCGTGCTAATCTAAACTTCTTCCTTTCCTTGACCAAATAACCAAAATACTTAAGGATTTAAGTAAGTTGGCCAATAGGATTTGGCCAAGTCTTCGAATGGGCCGAAGGTGGGCCGAGGCTTGACCGTGGGTCGGTCAATGATCGGTCGTGGCGGTCCTCCATGGGCTTTTGCTTGAGCAATGAATTCTCTTCCTCTTGGGCTGAATTTCCTTCCTCTTCTAAGGCTAAATGCTTGCTGAAAGGAAATCTACTAACTGTGACCAAAAATAGGGCCCATGGTTTAACACCCGATCCATAGGATTTGGACCTTGCATTCATCCATGTCGGTAACTTATTCTGCTGGGCCGAAGCCCTAGTGGACTTCGGCGACGAGGTCATCGGGTCGTGGTCATGGGGCGCCTGTTGGGCGCCGGGCGTGTCTCGGTCACAAGCCTCGGCTATATCATGGGCTGGGCTGCCGGGTGCGTCGCGTCTGGGTATGGTCAGACATGGTCCGGTGTGCGCGTCGGGGCCGGGAATGGTCGAGCACCATGTGATGGAGTGCTTGGGCCATTCCCGATCATGCTCAGAAGGTGTTTCCGAGGCTAAGAGACTTGCAAAACGAGCAACTAAGTTAGAAAAGTCACCCGTGCTTGTCGGGATCACGTCCGTGTCTGTGATGTTATCCGTGATGTGCTCCGGTTGCACATCATCCTCCCGAGGTATTTGAGGATTTTCCCTCAAATCTATCTTGTCCTCGTCCTCGTCCTCATCGGCATCTAGATAAGGAGATAAGTCTGTGACGTTGACGGTGGTAGTAATGCCATTCTCGCCCGGGAGTTTGATCTTGTACGCATTCGGGTTGACCCTCTTGGCCACACTAAATCGCCTTCTTGAAATATTTTCTCCTTGCGGCCTTTATTTGCCGCGGCGGCATTATTGGCATTCTTTCGCTCGATGGTCTTCTTAATTTTCTCGTTCAATTTAAGAACCATCTCGGCCTTCTCGAGGCCATCCGGATTTGTATGCACTCGGCTTGGTAAGGGGAGTAGATCCATCGGTGTTGATGGATTAAATCCATAAGCCGCTTCAAAAGGGGTCATACCCGTGGTGCTACGTCGGCATCGGTTATAAGAAAACTCGATGAAAGGTAGCCGTAAGTCCCATGCCATGATCTTGTTAACAACGACACTCCGTAGTAAGGCGCCGAGTGATCGATTGACCACTTTGGTTTTGCCGTCGGTTTGCAGGTGGAATGCCCTGCTAAATAGTAGCTTCGTTCCGAGCTGCGCCCACAAAGTCCTCCAAAAGGTGCGAAGGAACTTTGATTCACGGTCGGACACTATGGAATGTGACATTCCGTGTATCCGGACTACTTCCTTGAAGAAGAGGTCGGCTATGATCGGGGCTTCGGCCGTTTTGGTCCATGCCACAAAATGGGCCATCTTAGAAAATCGGTCCACTATGACCATAATGGCGTCTTTGCCTCGGCTAGTTCGTGGAAGGCCGAGAACAAAGTCCATACTAAGGGTGACACGCTCCAAGATGCGGAGGTGTCGGGAAGAGAGGAGATGGCAACAATCTGCCGAGAGAAAGAAAGGTAGGCAGCAAAAGGGGATTGGAGCAAGGAGAACTCCAAACGCATATAGGGGCTTTAGCTAGAAATTGGAGGACTTAAACCTTTGAGAGAGGGCTAAGTTTGGTCAAATTTACAGCTTAAAAACACTTGCGGATCAATAAACTATATGGAGGCAATTTTAGGTGCACAAACAGACAAAGCTGAAGGAAACAGTGTAGGGGTGTTGGGGAGACTTCTGCACAACTTCCAATGCAGGGAGTCTGGGAGGGTGGAAATTGGCAAAACTTAACTTCAACGAAGTGGGAAGAAATTGCAAGTGGTTTGAGGGGAAAAGCATGGGTAGATTGGAAGATATGCAGGATAGAAAATTGATGGACAGAACTGCCCGATTTCAGGAGTTCGGGTAGAAGGCAGTGGAAAAAGCATGCATAACTCTTGATGGGAAGGGGCTGTGGCTAAACGTAAAGAACAGTTATTTCAAGCCATGAAAGAGGAACTCACAGCCATAAAATTGGGGACTTTTGTTCACGGAAAACAGAAATGGCACGAATTGGACTTTTGTTGAACAAATTCACTCGGGTAAGCACCAAGAACAGCAACCAACACCAAAGACAAACACAAATGCAAACAACAAATGGAGGAAGGATATGGGATTCCCAAGCTCGCTTTTGTTCCTAAACAAGTGAGGAAGGAGGTTGGAATAAGGTTTAGTGATCCTAGCTAATCACCAACACCAAGACAAACAAGAATCAAGGATGTTACTCACCTAGATTCCCAAATGCCGTGAGAAAAAGGAAGGGCTTGAGAGCTTCAAAGCTTCTTCAATTTACCAATATCTTTTTTTCTTCCTTGCATTCAACGTGGAAGAGGGTTTTATACACCCTCCAAATTACACAAAAGAAATAAAAAAAATAAACCTAAATTAGGGACAATTAGTGACGAGAGTAGGAGTTAGGTGAGAATTGGGTCCCACCAAGCCTCCTAGCCAACCACATGGAACTTTCAACTAAAGCCACGTCCCAAGCATATCTAAAAAAAAGAAAGATAATAGAAACTTAGGGTTGGACCTAAGTTTCATAAAAAAAGGGCTTGGGTTGGTCAAAACCGAACCAAAATCCCATCAAAATTGGTTCAAACCGAACCAATTTGATTACAACAAAACATACTTCCCTACTTAAAAGATTTATAACCGCAAATACATATACACATATTTAGCACTCCTTATGGACTCTTCTTGCAGGAACTACTCTCCCATAATGGTGATGGGGCATTCGGCCATCTTAATGCATGGAGTCGGATGTGGTCACGGTTCGGGTGGGAGGCTTCGGCAAGGAGAATCTTGTAACTCGGCCAACTTCTCCTCTTCTTTATACTCCCATTGTAAGCAATGCTTGGGGAGTTCTTGATCATGATGTGAGGGAGCTCCTAAGAGATCCAAGGAAGAAAAAAGTGAAACCTGTAAAATCAACAAACATGTTAGCTAGTTGTCTTGCTCGGCTCCAGGTTGTCGCCCCCTTTGGTGGTTGTTGGTTCCCGAGCACATCAAAGGGCTTGCCACGGGTGATCCAGTACAGGGAGTGGCAAGACCGCCTCCATGGGCCTTGGTAATGAGAGACTCACGGATGCTTCCTTTTGGGATGCATATCCGTCCTCCACGGAAAAGGTACCCGTCGGTCACATGGTAGCCCGTTAAATCACCATTGACCGTGGCCTCAAAACTTGGGCCAAAATCTGGGTCATCTTTATATCCACATTTTATCCAATCAAAACTGAAAAATCTAACCTTGAATTTGGTAAAGAGGGCGCTCCTTCGGGAAAGTGCATCGGCCACTATGTTTGTGTCCCCTTTTTTGTACTTGATAATGTATGGATACTTCTCAAGGAACTCAATCCACTTGGCATGCCTACGGTTAAGCTTCCCTTGGCTCTTGATGAGGCTTGATGGTCCGAGTGGATAATGAACTCCTTCGGTAGAAGTAATGTTGCCATACTCCGATGGCTCGTATCAAGGAGTAAAGTTCCTTGTCATAAGTAGAATAATTGCGAAACGCACCTTTGAGTTTCTCGCTAAAGTAATCAATCGGGCGGCCCTCTTGCATCAAAACCGCTCTGATGCCCGTTCCTGAGGCATCACACTCTACCTCGAAGACTTTAGTAAAATCCGGAAGGGTAAGGACGGGTGCTTCGCAAAGCCGGGTCTTGATCCGGTCAAAACTTTCTTAACACGGCTTGGACCATGTGAATTCATTCCCTTTCTTCGTAAGCTTTGTTAAAGGTGCCATAATAGTGCTAAACCCTTTAATAAATCGCCGGTAGAAATTGGCGAGTCCATGGAAGCTTCGGACGTCCGAGACGCCCTTCGGTATCGGCCACTCTCGGATGGCATTAACCAAAGGTTGGGCGCCTTGTTACAATGGTGGGAGACACCAAATCCTCCAAGACCACCTCCCCCGGTTACTCTCGGAAGAAGAACAAGAGGTGCTCAGACCCGATTATATGAAGTAGAATTCGGAGGATGAGTTTGAACCACGAGATAGACCACCTCGTGAGGATGATTTGAGGCATGTGAAGCTAAGTATTCCTCCTTTTAATGGCTCTTGTGATGGAGATACATATTTGACTTTGGGTGGATAAAGTTTTTGATTGCTTTAACTATTCGGAGAAATCTAAGTTGCAACTAGTGGCTTTGGAGCTCCACGACTATGCAAGTTTATGGTGGGATAGCTTGAGAGCCCAAAGGAGGAATGACCGTGAGGAAGAAATAAATACTTGGAGAGCCATGAAAATGCACATGAAAAGAAGATTTGTCCCTAGCCACTATAGACAAGAATTGTTCTATCAACTCCAAAATTTGAAACAAGAACACCTTTCGGTGGAAGAGTATTTGATGGAGTTTGAGACCTTGCAAATCCGTTGTGATCTTGAGGAACCGGAAGAACAAATTCTAGCCACGTTCCTAAGGGGATTACATAAAATATAGGAGATGTGGTGGAGTTACAAATTGTGGACTCATTGGATGCCGCTATACAATTAGCCTTATGGGTGGAAAGGCAACACAAGAAGAAAGGCAAGAAGAATGTAGTTAGACCAGCTCCGACCTTCAACACACCTTACAAGCCACCTCCAAGACAGGAGAACAAGACTTACCAATCAAAACCGTGGACACAAAGAAAAGCCATCACTCCTAAACCAATTGAAGATGCTAATAAGCGGTCAAGAGAAATAAAATGCTTTAAATGTCTTGGATTAGGACATATTGCTTCCCAATGCCCTAATAAGAGAGTGATGGTGCTCATTGAAAGTAGTGGGGAGGTTGTGTGACACGCTCCAAGATGCGGAGGTGTTGGGGGAGGAGCAAAGAGAGGACGAGAGATGGTTAACCAAATGCTAGCCGAGAGAAAAGATGAAAACAAGGGAGGGTTTTGGTTCGGTCACTCAGAGAATTGCATACAGAATTGGGGTCCGAAACTTAGGATAAAATAAGTTCAAGTTATAAACTTAGTTCAGCCCAAAATTCAAATAAAACGCACGAGGTAAACTCAAAAACGCACGGAACGACTTTTAAGTGGACAAACAGTTTATCGAGAATAGAAGGAAAGGCAGAACAGGGAAGTTGTCACGCCAATTTGCCAAATGCATACGGGAATTTAATAAAAAAACTTGACACAATTAAAATATAAAGACTTAAGTCACTTGCGTCCAAATTTAAGATCAAACGCACGTGGAATTTAGGAGATGGCACGGGGACACATTCTGGAAGACAGGAACAGTGCAGGGAATGGCTGAAAAAGGGGTAGTAAGGTCAATGCACATCTCCCGATTGGAAAACGCTGTGCATGAGAAATCAGTGGGAGAAATTGACACAAAGAGAGGAGAAGATTTCAGCCAAAGTTGGTCTGAAATCGCACGGAGAAAACAAAAGATAGCACTGGACACCGATTGAGAGCTTTTGGAGGCTCTCGGTTGGCAGATTTCGGCAAAACACCACAAATTAGCCAAAAGGCCGAGGATGGAATGAAAGCTATGGGATGTTTAACCTCACCTTGATCCAATGGAGGTGGAGGGAAGTTAAACTAGGGCTTAGTGACTCTAGCAAAAGACACCAACACCAAGACAACTCCAAGCAAAGGATGTTACTCACCTTTGATTAGCCTTGCCGTGAGAGAAAAGGGGAGAGCACAAAGCTTCTTCAATTCAATCTTTTCTGATCTGAAAATGCAAGGAAGGGGAAGGTAAAACCCCATTCCTCCACGAGCTACAAACACAAAAATAATGACATCTACTAACCTAAGTGATTAGCCAACAAAGGGGGGGATGGCCATGGGGCCCACCTTGACTTTATCACTTGCTAGAGGTATGGGTTACTAAGTCAAAGAGTTCTCCCATGCCTAAAGCTTCCCTAAGACTAAAAATACGTGCAGCCACGTTTTAATATCTTACAACAAAGAGAAATCAAACACTTGCATGGTTTTCACGTAAACCATGCAACTTATTACACACACGGTTATCACAAGCCAAAACCCCTATACCGAGGTTTCCTTCCAAGATCTCACCACTTTAAGTTATCCTTCCCATGCTGCATACTTTACTCTTCTTCTATTCCACTTGGAGAAGGAGGTTGCCAAGGCTCGGATGGATCATCTTGCCGAGGAGGAGTTTGGATTTCGGTTGTCTTCTCTCCTCCTTCACACTCCCACCTAAGGTAGTATTTGGGGTGCTCCATATCAACCGGTGAGGGGGCATCATGGAGATTCAAAGGAGGTATTATTATTCCTGCAAAATCAACAAACACATTAGTAAAACTCCTTGCTCGGCTACGGGTCATTGCACCCTCCGGTTGTTGAGGGCTCTCGGCCAAGCTATGGCTTCCGGGCATGTCATCCCCTCCGGGTGTTTGAGGATTTGTCCTCAAATCTAAGGAGTTCTCCTCATCATCCTCCTCTTCATTGCCATCTATATATGGTGATAAGTCTTGGACGTTAAATGAGGCCGAGACTCCGTACTCCCCGGGTAGCTTCAACTTGTATGCATTGTTGTTGATTTTCTCCATGATTTCAAAGGGCCGTCGGCTCTTGGAAGAAGCTTAGACTTTCTTTGCTTGGGAAACCTATCCTTCCTTAGGTGTAACCACACCAAATCACCAACCTTGAATTCTACATTCTTTCGGCCTCGGTTGGCAAATTTTGCATAGGAAGAATTCTTCTTCTCAATTGCTTTCCGAACCTTCTCATGCAGATTTTGAACTTGCTTTGCTTTGCTTGCCCCGTCGGGATTGATAAGATCTTTAGAAGGTAAAGGCACTAAGTCAAGGGGCGTCAAAGGATTGAACCCGTAGACAACCTCAAAGGGTGTAGCTTGGGTGGTGCTATGCTTGCTTCGGTTATATGCAAACTCCACAAAGGGCAATTGGACATCCGAATCCGAAATTTTCTTTCCCACTACACTCCTCAAAAGGCTCCCCAGAGATCGGTTGACAACCTCGGTTTGGCCATCGGTTTGAGGGTGAAAAGAAGTGCTAAATAATAATTTTGTCCCAAGTTTCCTCCACAAAGTTTTCCAAAAGGCACTCAAAAATTTTGTATCTCTATCCGAAACTATAGAGATAGGGATTCCATGCAAACGTACCACTTCCTTGAAGAAGATCTCGGCAATTTGACTTGCATCATTTGTCTTGGTACATGGCACAAAATGTGCCATCTTTGAAAATCGGTCTACCACCACCATTATTGCCTCCTTGCCCCTACTAGTCCGAGGTAGCCCCAAGATGAAATCCATGCTTACTTCCACCCAAGGATGGCTAGGAATGGGCAATGGCATATACATTCCTTGAGGGAGCACTCGGCTTTTGGCCTTTTTGCAAACAATGCACCTTTCCACCCACTTGTGCACATCTCGGATCATATGAGGCCAATGGAAGTGTTCTTTAAGTGTCTCTAATGTCTTCTTATCCCCGAAGTGTCCAGCAAGACCTCCTTCATGAGCTTCTTTAACAAGTGATTCCCGGAGTCCTCCTTGAGGAATGCATAGTTGGCCACCTTTAAAAAGGTATCCATCCGAGAGGTAATGACCACATTCTTCTTTATTCAAGCTCTTCTCAAACAACACTCCAAAGTCCGGATCTGTTTTGTAAGCTCCCTTGATCCATTCAAATCCCAAAATTCTTGAGTTGAGCTCGGTTAGGAGGATAGTGCGCCTAGAGAGTGCATCGGCCACTATATTGGTTTCTCCCTTCTTATACTTGATGATGTAGGGAAATCGTTCAAGGAACTCCACCCACTTAGCATGTCTCTTGCTAAGTTTTCCTTGGCTCCTAATGTGTTTGAGAGCTTGATGGTCGGTATGGATTATAAATTCCTTCGGAAGGAGATAGTGTTGCCAAATCTCAATGGTTCGGACTAGAGCATAAAACTCTTTGTCATAGGTTGAGTAGTTCAAGATGGCCCCTTTTAACTTTTCACTAAAATAGGCTAGAGGTCTGCCCTCTTGAGTTAGAACAGCCCCAACCCCCAATCCCGAAGCATCACATTCTATCTCGAATACTTTGTTGAAGTCGGGCAACATGAGCACGGGTGCCTTGCAAAGCTCCTCCTTGATTTGATCAAAACTTTGTTGGCAATTGGTAGTCCATTCAAAGTCTCTTCCCTTCTTGGTACAATCGGTGAGGGGAGCCACTATTGTACTAAACCCCTTAATGAACTTTCGGTAGAAGGAAGCTAGGCCATGGAAACTCCTTATTTCCGAGATGGTCTTTGGAATTGGCCAATCCCGAATGGCCTCAATTTTTGCTTGGTCTACCTCCATGCCTTTGTGTGAAATGATGAATCCCAAAAAGTGAACTCTCTCTTGCACAAAAGCACACTTCTTAAGATTCCCATAAAGATGTGCCTTCCTTAGTGTGTCAAACACAATCCGAAGGTGGCCTACATGATTCAAATAGCTTCGGCTATACACCAAAATATCATCAAAGTAGACAACCACAAATTTTCCCAAGAAATCATTAAGCACATAATTCATCAATCTCATAAATGTGCTAGGGGCATTAGATAGCCCGAAAGGCATCACTAACCATTCGAAGAGGCCATACTTTGTTTTGAAAGCGGTTTTCCATTCATCTCCTTCCTTCATTCGGATTTGGTGATAACCACTCTTCAAATCTATCTTGGAGAAGTATGCTGCCCCGCTGAGTTCATCCAATAAATCTTCAAGTCTAGGCATTGGAAACCTATACTTGATGGTTATTTGATTTATGGCCCGGCTATCTATACACATGCGGCAACTCCCATCCTTTTTGGGCACCAAAAGTGCGGGCACCGAGCATGGTGACAAGGATTCCCGGATGTATCCTTTGTCCAAAAGTTCTTGGACTTGTCTTTGCAACTCCTTAGTCTCCTCGGGGTTCATGCGGTAGGATGGCCGATTAGGGAGCACCACTCCCGGTTGCAAATCAATTTGGTGCTCTATGCCACGGGTTGGAGGTAAGCCGTGAGGTAAGTCTTCGGGAAACACATCTTTGTACTCTTCAAGTAGTGCTACGACCTCTTTAGGGGCTCCTCCAATTTCTTCCAACCTCTCCCGAAACACAATGAGGATGATTGGCTCACTTCGTTGGATAGACCGATCCAACTCCTTTCTTGACATCAGCAAAACTTGCTTGGTTGCACCTTCTCTTCTAGATGCCTCATCTCTTGCTATTTGCTCCGGTTGAAGAGGGGTCAATTTGATACTCCTTCCTCCCCATTTAAAAGAGTATTGGTTGTTGTAGCCATCATGCATAGTTCTCCTATCAAATTGCCATGGCCGTCCCAATAAAATGTGGCTTGCATTCATGGGGACTACATCACATGTTACCGAATCTTCATATCCACCGATTGAGAATTCCACCTTTGTTCTTTTGGTGACCTTGATGTCTTCCTTATCATTTAGCCACCTTAATTTGTAGGGGTTTGGGTGCTCTTCGGTTTGGAGGCCAAGTTTCTCCACCAAATCCTTGGAAGCCACATTTGTGCAACTTCCCCCATCAATTATGAGAGAGCACACTCGGCCTTGAATGAGACACCGGCTATGGAACAAATTTTCCCGTTGTGCATCCTCGGGTCGGCTTTGGGAGGTTAATGCTCTTCGGATCACCATAAGTAATGGTCCCTCTTGTGCATGGCAAATTTCTTCCTTTGGCTCGGGTTCTTCCTCAACATCTTCATGAGTCTCATCTTCACTCACTACTTCATTGCTTCCCTCTATCATCACCATTACTCTTTTGTTTGGACATTGAGAGGCAATGTGCCCCAAGCCGAGGCACTTGAAGCATTTGATCTCTCTAGCCCTTGGTCTATTTGCATTGTCCAATAGTTTAGGAACTCCGTCATCAACCCTTTGCTGCCAAGGCTTCTTTGGAGGATACTTATCTTCCGGTTTTTGCTTAGCTTTATATGGGGTATTGTATTGTTGGGGAAACCGAGTACTAGTCCCCTTGCCCTTCCTCTTTAGTTGTCTCTCCACCCTTAGGGCCACTTGGATTACTTCATCCAGATTCTCCACCATTTGAAGTTCTACTATATCCCCAATCTCCTTGTTTAATCCTCTCAAAAATCTAGCCACAATTTGTTCATCGGGTTCTTCCAAATCACATCGGATTCTCAAAGTCTCAAACTCCGTTAAATAGTCTTCAATCGAGGATGTCCCTTGCCGTAGTCCTTGGAGTTGATAGAACAATTCTTGCTTGTAGTGATGAGGTACAAACCTCTTCTTCATGTGTTCCTTCATAGTCCTCCAAGAGGTAATTTCATCCTCTCGGTTTCTCCTCTTTTGAGCCTTCAAACTCTCCCACCACAAACTAGCATATCCATTAAATTCTAGAGACACTAGTTGAATCTTGGTCCTCTCGGAATAATTGAAGCATTCAAAGACTTTTTCTACTTTATCTAGCCAATCCAAGAAAGTGTCACCGTTACAAGATCCATTAAAAGGTGGGATGTTAACCTTTTGATGCCGAAGGTCATCTTCTCGAAATGGCCGATCCACATGGTCAAACTCTTCATCCAAGTCCATTATGTTCATTGGCCGCCCTCGGTTGAGCCCTCCCGTTCTTCTCCCTGGTGTAGTCGGTTGGCGGTCACCGTTAGCCAATGCCTCCATTCTTTGCATCATCACATCAAATCTTTGATCCAAGCGTTGAGCTAGGTCATCAATCTGATTTTGAAGTCTAACTTCCATGTCTTGAGGAGATGTTGGTCGGGGGTGATGAGGTTCACTAGTAGATGGGGCTTCTCGGCTAGAAGGTAATGCAACACCACTTCTAGTTGTCATATAGCAATGTATTGTGTCACAAACACCAATTGAAGTCAAAGGTCAGCAATGGAAGAGTGGGAAAGGAAAGTTGGCGCTCTGATACCAGATGACACGCTCCAAGATGCGGAGGTGTTGGGGGAGGAGCAAAGAGAGGACGAGAGACGGTTAACCAAATGCTAGCCGAGAGAAAAGATGAAAACAGGGGAGGGTTTTGGTTCGGTCACTCAGAGAATTGCATACAGAATTGGGGTCCGAAACTTAGGATAAAATAAGTTCAAGTTATAAACTTAGTTCAGCGCACCATGAAACGCCCACCCGGCCATGACACGCCCGGCGCCCAGCCCCACGACCACGACCCGACGTCCAGCGCACCAGACCGTAGCACACTGGACTCACCCAGCCGAGACACACCTGGCCCTCCCGGCCATGACACGCCCGACGCGCCCAGCCGAGACACACCTGGCCCTCCCGGCCATGACACGCCCGGCGCCCTGATGTGCCGTCAATCGATGAGCGGCGCACCGTGGTCAGAAGATGAGCGTGTACGTGCCTCGGGTGAGGTATTGACACGCTCCAAGATGCGGAGGTGCCGGAAATAAAAGTGAAGATTGTAATCTGCCCGGTAGGATAGGGAGTAAGGCAGAACAGGGGAGTGCAACGTTTATTTCTCCAAATGCATAAAGGTTTAGGTTATAAAACTCAGCCAACTTAAACTTAAGGGCGTGGACTAAGTTTGACCTGATTTTCAGCTTAAAAGCACGTTCGGAACATTAAAATATAAGCAGACACTTTCAGATGCACAAGCAGACAAACAGAAAGAAACAGTGCAGGAGTGATGGGGGAACTTCTACACAACTTCCAATGCAGGGAGTCTGAGATCGTGAAAATAAGCAGACAACAACTTCAATGAAAGGGGAAGAGAATGCAAGTGGGTTTATAGAAAACACACACGTAGGCTACGAGTTATGCTGGATAGAAAAATAATGGACAGAATTGCTCGATTTCAGGAACTCGGGTAGGAAACAGTGGAAAAACACAAGCATAACTTTTAAAAGGAGGTGGCTGTGGCTAAACGGAATGAACCATTGATTCAGGCCATGAAAGTGGGACTCA
>QAOC01047831.1:0-35614 GCA_003255005.1 Begonia fuchsioides | reverse complement strand
TTGTGAAGGAATATCTAGGAGCTCCAATGTAGGGAAAAATGTACCTGCAAAATCAACAAACATATTAGCTAAAAGTCTTGCACGGCTACGAGTTGTTGCTCCTTCCGGTTGTGGATGAGTCCCGGGCACATCATCCCCTCTGGGTGATTGAGGATTTGTCCTCAAATCCACGGTTTGCTCCTCCTCTTCCTCCGATACTTCCCCCAAATATGGTGAAAGGTCTTGTACGTTGAAGGATGCTGAAACTCCATAATCCCCGGGAAGCTTCAACTTGTAGGCATTCTTATTTATCTTCTCGGTGACTTCGAATGGACCATCGGCCCTAGGGAGAAGTTTGGACTTTATTTGGCTAGGAAATCTTTCTTTCCTTAGGTGTATTCACACAAGATCGCCCACTTTGAATTCCACATCTCTTCGGCCCCAGTTAGCATATTTTGCATAGGCTTCATTTTTCTTGACTATGGCCTTCCGCACCTTGGCATGCATGGCTTGGACTTGCTTAGCCTTTTGTGCTCCATCCGGATTGGTTAGTTCATGGCTCGGCAATGGTATTAAGTCCAAAGGAGTGGACGGATTGAAGCCATAAACGACTTCAAATGGAGATGTTTGAGTTGCACTATGCACACTACGATTGTATGCAAACTCCACATATGGCAATTGTGTATCCCAATCCGAGAGCCTCTTTCCCACTATGCTTCTTACCATTGCTCCCAATGTGCAATTTACTACTTCCGTTTGGCCATCTGTTTGAGGGTGGAAGGAAGTACTAAACAATAATTTAGTTCCAAGCTTTCTCCACAAAGTCTTCCAAAAAGAACTTAAGAATTTGGTGTCCCGGTCCGAGACAATTGTGGTGGGAACTCCATGAAGCCTAACAATTTCTTTGAAAAACAATTCGGCCACTTGATTAGCATCATCAGTTTTGTTGCAAGCAATGAAGTGAGCCATCTTGGAGAATCGATCAACAACTACCATGATGGCCTCTTTTCCCCTAGGAGTCCGAGGCAACCCCAAAACAAAGTCGATGCTCACATCCGTCCATGGTTGAGAAGGCACGGGCAATGGCATATACAAACCTTGAGGGAGCAATCGGCTTTTAGCCTTCTTGCATATAATGCACTTCTCTATGTACTTGTGCACCTCCTTGATCATGTGTGGCCAAAAAAAATGTTCCTTCAATGCTTCTAGGGTCTTCTTTTCCCCAAAGTGTCCGGCTAATCCTCCACCGTGAGCTTCTTTCACTAAGGATTCCCGAAGACTACATTTAGGGATACAAAGTTGTCCCCCTTTGAATAAATATCCATCCGCCAAATGATAGGCACTATTTTCTTTGTTCAAACACTTTTCATACCATTGTTGGAAGTCGGGGTCTTCTTTGTAGGAAGTCTTGATCCACTCAAACCCCAAGATTCGGGAATTGAGTTCAGTGAGCAATACAATCCTTCTTGAGAGGGCATCGGCCACCACGTTTACTTCACCCTTTTTGTACTTTATGATATAAGGAAATCTCTCAAGAAATTCCACCCACTTTGCATGCCTCTTGCTGAGTTTCCCTTGGCTTCTAATATGTTTCAAAGCTTGGTGGTCGGTATGTATAATAAACTCCTTAGGGAGGAGGTAGTGCTGCCACACTTCAATTGTTCTCATCAACGCATACATTTCCTTGTCATAAGTGGAGTAATTCAAGGCTGCCCCTTTGAGCTTTTCACTAAAATAAGCCACGGGTCTTCCTTCTTGCATTAAAACAGCTCCTATGCCTAGCCCCGAGGCATCACAATCAATCTCAAACACCTTATTGAAATCCGGAAGCATGAGGAGAGGAGCATTGCAAAGAGCCTCCTTGATCCGATTGAAACTTTGTTGGCAAGCCGGGGTCCATTCAAACTCCTTCCCTTTTTTAGTGCAATCCGTGAGAGGGGCCACAATGGTACTAAACCCCTTTATAAACTTCCTATAAAATGAAGCCAATCCATGAAAACTTCTAATATCCGAAACACATTTTGGAATTGGCCATTCCCGTATTGCTTCTATTTTGCTTGGATCTACTTCCATTCCATCCTTAGAGAGTATGAAACCGAGGAAGTGCACCTTCTCTTGGACAAAGGAGCACTTCTTCAAATTGCCAAATAATTGAGCCTGTCTAAGTGCATCAAATAATATACGAAGGTGTCCCAAGTGATCCAGATATTGTGCACTATAGACTAATATATCATCAAAGTATACTATCACGAATTTTCCCAAGTAATCTTTCAGCACATGGTTCATTAAACGCATAAAAGTGCTAGGGGCATTAGATAGCCCAAATGGCATAACTAACCATTCATAAAGTCCATACTTGGTTTTGAAGGCCGTCTTCCATTCATCTCCTTCATGCATTCGTATTTGGTGATAGCCACTTTTGAGGTCGATCTTTGAGAAGAAAGCAGCCCCGCTAAGCTCATCCAAAAGATCTTCCAGCCGCGGTATAGGGAACCTATATTTGATAGTTATTTGATTGATGGCACGGCTGTCAATACACATCCGAGAGGAGCCATCCTTCTTTGGTACCAAGAGAGTAGGCACCGCACAAGGACTAAGTGACTCTCGGATGTATCCTTTCTCCAAGAGCTCTTGCACTTGTTCATCAAGCTCTTTAGCTTCTTCGGGGTTCATTCTATATGCTGGCCGGTTAGGAAGAACCACTCCCGGTTGGAGATCAATCCGGTGCTCAATACCTCGTATTGGAGGTAAACCGATTGGCAGCTCTTCGGGAAACACGTCTCCATACTCTTCTATGAGAGCTAAAACTTCCTCCGGAGCTCCTCCGATTTCTTCCACTCTTTCCCGGAATAGGATAAACACAATTGGTGCAACTTGAAGTAACTCCCGGGAGAGCTCCTTTTTATTAATGAACAACACCTTCTTGGAAGAATTCTCCCTTCTCATTCTCTCATCTCTAGCTATGTCCGAAGGTACTAGAGGTGTAAGTCTAATGTTCCGATTCTCCCATTTGAATGTGTATTCATTGGACAGCCCATCATGCAAGGTTTGCCGATCAAATTGCCACGGCCTCCCTAAAAGAAGGTGGCTTGCATCCATCGGTAGCACATCACAAATTACAGCATCCTTATAATTCCCAATTGAGAACTCAATTCTTGCACGCTTGGTCACCTTTAGGTCTCCTTCATCATTTAGCCATCGGAGCCTATAAGGGTGGGGATGCTCCTCGGTTTGAAGTTGTAGCTTCTCAACAAGCTCGGTGGAGGCTACATTAGTGCAACTCCCTCCATCTATGATTAGGGAGCACACTTTATCATTGACTAAACATCGGCTGTGGAAGATGTTGTTTCTCTGGACAGATTCGGGTTGGCCATTGGTGGTGAGGGCCCTTCGGATCACCATTAGGAGGGGACCTTCTTGTGCTCGACACACTTCCTCCAAAGGCTCGGCCATTGGCTCACCTTCACCCTCCATTGGTTCATCTTCACTAACCACTTCACCACTACTTTCAAGAAGTATCATTACCCTCTTATTAGGGCATTGTGCAGCAATATGCCCTAATCCAAGACACTTGAAACACTTTATATCTCTTGACCGTGGCTTGTTAGTATCTTCAAATGGTTTAGGGGGAACATCTTTCTTTTGAGCCCACGGTTTTGGTTGGAAGGTCTTGTTCTCTTGTCTTGGAGGTGGCTTGTAGGGTGTATTATAAACCGGACTTGGCTTCACCACATTTTTCTTGCCCTTCTTTTTTTGTTGTCTTTCCACCCGCAAGGCTAGTTGAATGGCGGCATCCAAGGATTCTACAAGTTGTAACTCCATCACATCACCAATATCCTTATGCAACCCTCTTAGGAACCGTGCCAATATTTGTTCTTCCGGCTCCTCAAGATCACATCGGATCCGCAAGGTCTCAAATTCCATTAGATATTCTTCAACCGAGAGGTGCTCTTGTTTCAAGTTTTGGAGTTGATAAAACAACTCTTGTCTATAGTGGCTTGGGACAAATCTCCTCTTCATATGCAATTTCATGGCCCTCCAAGTGGTGATCTCCTCTTCACGGTCACGCCTTCTTTGTGCTCTCAAGCTATCCCACCATAAGCTTGCATAACCGTGGAGCTCCAAAGCTACTAGCTGCAATTTAGACCTTTCCGAGTAATTGTAACAATCAAAGACTTTATCCACCTTATCCACCCAAGTTAAATAAGTATCTCCATCACAAGAGCCATTAAAGGAAGGAACACTTAACTTTATATTCCTTAGATCATCCTCACGGGGTGTTCGGTCCCTTGGTTCAAATTCATCTTCTGAATCTTCAACTTCATATAATCGAGTCCGTGCATGTCCGGTCCTTCTACCGGGAGTAGTAGGAGGTGGTGGCCGTGGGGGATTAGAGGTCTCCATCCTCTGTAGGAGCATGTCCAACCTCCGGTTTATGCCATCAATTTGGTTCTGGAAATCGGAGTCATGTTCTTGGGAGGGCATAGGAGGTGGAGGAGGTTCACTCGTGGAGGGGTGGTCTCGGCTTGGCTGCAAAACAGCCCCACTTCGAGTAGTCATACCACCACTTTTGTGTGCCATTGAAAACAATTGGAAGAAGGGTTAACAACAGGGGAAAGCAAGGGAAAGAAGAGCTGTGCTCTGATACCAAATGACACGCTCCAAGATGCGGAGGTGCCGGAAATAAAAGTGAAGATTGTAATCTGCCCGGTAGGACAGGGAATAAGGCAGAACAGGGGAGTGCAACGTTTATTTCTCCAAATGCATAAAGGTTTAGGTTATAAAACTCAGCCAACTTAAACTTAAGGGCGTGGACTAAGTTTGACCAGATTTGCAGCTTAAAAGCACGTGTGGAACATTAAAATATAAGGAGACACTTTCAGATGCACAAGCAGACAAACAGAAAGAAACAGTGCAGGAGTGATGGGGGAACTCCTACACAACTTCCAATGCAGGGAGTCTGAGATCGTGAAAATAAGCAGACAACAACTTCAATCAAAGGGGAAGAGAATGCAAGTGGTTTTATAGAAAACACACACGTAGGCTAGGAGTTATGCTGGATAGAAAAATAATGGACAGAATTGCTCGATTTCAGGAACTCGGGTAGGAAACAGTGGAAAAACACAAGCATAACTTTTAAAAGGAGGTGGCTGTGGCTAAACGGAATGAACCATTGATTCAGCCCATGAAAGTGGGACTCAATACTAGAAATTTGGGGGTTTTTCTCACAGGAAACAAAAATGGTACAAGATGGACGATTGGAGCTCAAAGTCCACTCGACTCGGGAAAGTTCAAAAACAGCAACAATACAACTAGCACAAATAAATGTAAACGCAAGTGGAAAGTAGGCTATGGGCGTTCCAAACTCGCCTTTGATCCTAACAAGTGAGGAAGGGAGGTTGGAATATGGTTTAATGACCCTAGCAAGATCACCAACACCAAGACAAACCAAAACAAGGATATTACTCACCTTGAATGAAATGCCGTGAGAAAGGAAAAAGAGGGTTTGAGAGCTTCAAGCTTTCAAGGTTTTCTTCAATTCTTTTCTGCCTCATCCAACGGGGGAGGAGGGATTCATACCCTTTCAAACTTACGCAAAAGACAAAAACAATTAAAGACCTAAATTTAGAACTAATGAGTGGCTAAGTAGGAGGTAGGTGGGGAAAGGGGCCCACCTTCAACTTGCCTCCCAACTCAAATGCTCCTTAGACCTAAACCACGTCTAAAGACTTTACAAAAATCAAGCTTCATGGGAAATAATATTTCCCAAAAACTCCAACATGAAGGAGCCTAAATTGGTCCAATCCGAACCAATTTCCAGCAAATTGCTTCAAACCGAACCAATTTTTTTACATAAAAAATATCCCAAATATTTTAGTATTTTACAAACACAAAATTCAAACATCACTTGGTCATTCCTTGGAAGACTTCATCTTCCCAAGTAGTGGTGCATAAGGCCTCCATTGTCCTTGAAACCGAGTGTAGTTATGTCCCGGGTGGTGAACTTGTCAGGGAAGATCTTGGATTTTCGCTAACTCCTTCTCTTCTTTATACTTCCATTGTAAGCAATGTTTGGGAAGTTCTTGATCTTGTTGTGAAGGAATATCTAGGAGCTCCAATGTAGGGAAAAATGTACCTGCAAAATCAACAAACATATTAGCTAAAAGTCTTGAACGGCTTCGAGTTGTTGCTCCTTGCGGTTGTGGATGAGTCCCGGGCACATCAGGTATCGTGCACGGCGGTCGGAAAATTGGGTCGGGCGATTTGTGGAGTTTGTGGTGTGGTAGTGTAATGGGATGGAAATAAGGCGGAGTGAAGGTGAAAATATGGGAATGGCTCGGATAAAAACGAATGTGGTTCGGAGGGAAGTGTATGGACCGGAATCGGTAAAAGTGGTCGTTCGGGAAATTGGAATGGGTATTTGGAGAAGTGTAGTTTTACGGAGGTGGAGGTGACGCTTTGAACACTTGAATGAATAAGTATTCAAATTGGTAGACCTTGCTTGCGTTTAGATATGACGCATTGTTCACTCACAAGGGTTGCCGAGACTTGGCCGGATGTGACGCACCAGAGAAGGATCGACGAGGGAGAGCTTCAACCGAGGTTGAAGGTGTGTAAACACAATTTTGATTTGAAAATTCTCTAAGTTCCATAGAGGCTAGATGCCCCTTAAATAGACAAAAACATAAAAGGAAAAATACTAAGTAAGAAAGCCGTTGATCGGTTGGACGTCTTGGATTGTGAAGACTCAGATCGATGAGGTGGCATGAGATTTCCAGGATTTTGTGCGTGCGAATCTCTCCTTTATCTTCTGGTTGATATTTTCCCGTAAATAGGCTTCTCTTGTGTAAATTTGGCACGATCGAAATTGATAAGTGCACACGGCTTTCCTTAAGTGTCGCATGGGTCTCAGCCTTGTTGGATTGCGGGCCTTTTAATCCGTCTTCCCGTGTCTTGGGCTTGCTCTTCTTACTCTTCTAACTCTTTATTTGCTAAAAGGAAATGTGGCACTCGGCCACTTATTGAAGATGGCCGAGCCCCTTAATGGGACTCGGTGTGGGCCGTGTTGGTTGGCTCGGGGTGCTCGGTCATGGGGCGGTCCACATGGTCTAACTCGGGGAGCCTCGTGATGCTCGTCTTGGGTCGGTCTTGGTCGATTACCGAAGGTAGCTTCGAGCTTAGGATTCATACAAAATGAACAACCATGTTAGTGAAAATTTCTCGGTCCGTTGGGCTCGACCCTCGTGGCACATCACGCCCAGCCCCACGACCACGACCCGACGACCACCCAAGCCTCGGTCATCGGCCTAGCCGAAGTCCACTAGCGCTTCGGCCTGTTGGAATAAGTGACCGACATGGGAGAACGCTCGATCCAAATCCTCACAGATCAAGTGTTCAACCATGGGCCTATTTTTGGTCACATTTAGTTTATTTCTTTTCAGCCAGTAATTAGCCTTAGAAAAGGAAGAGAAGACAGCCCAAGAAGAGGAACGCACATTCCATAGGCGAAGGCCCACGAAGGACCACCTCGGCCGAACATTGACCGGCCCACGGTCAAGCCTCGGCCCACTAGAAGACCTTGACCATATTCCATCGGCCACTTTACTTAAATCTTTAAGTAATCTGGTTATTTGGTCAAGGAAAAGATAAGGTTCGAGTTTGACACGGACAAATCTCAAAATGTCCAACGAGTATTCACCGGGCGCACACAAAAACTGACAAGCGGACCATCGGCAAAACAAAGGGGATTTTGATCCATCTAATCCGTGCTAAAGTTGCCATATTCATAGGAGAATGGTTGGACAACAACCTTTCAAAATTAGCACGAGTGAATCCCAAGAAATCCAAGATAAGATCAACCGAGCGCGCATCCAACGGACAACCAAAGATCACCCTCAGTCAAGCACGACTTTCATGCAAATCCAGCCGTGCTAAAGCTGCCATATTTGTAGGAGGATCGTTGGAAAACAACCTTTTCAAAATGGCACGGACAAATCTCTTGATGACATGGAGATAAGGTCAAACCGCGCACACAAGACCATTCACCAACAAACCGGCGAACCACAAGGGATTTTCATCCATAAAATCCATGATCAATCTATTGAATCTTCAGAGGATCTTCGAGCAACAACTTTCGACAATATCCTCACGGATCCCACCATATCCGAGATTGGATCAACCACCAATTCTGTCTTTTTCAAGTCGCCCGCGCACATTCATGAACCATTGCTGGACAACCGAGGAACCAGACCACATGAGACCTCTTTCAGACAACCAAGAGCCTTTTAGAAGCCCTGGATCCAAATTGGCACGAGCCAATCTTTCATGGCTCGAAGATTATTACAACTGGTGCACCCTCTCGGTCAACCTTGGTCACCTTCGGTCAAGACAAAAACTAACCGTGCCAATCTTCATTAACCGAACCTAAAGTCAACCGGAGACCTTTCGAAGCAATCTTAGGCATTCAAGTCATCCAATGGCTTAATTTATCTTTCTTAGCTTTTTATCTTTTACATTTTTTCTATTTAAGTGTAACACCTTACACTTTACTGATAGAGTGAATTTTTAGAGTAAAATTGTGCATAGCACCTTATTCCTGAAAGGTTTGATGCTCTCTCCGATGTATACTTCTCCGGTGCGTAATATCCGGACGAGAACGTCAACCCTTTGCACGTACGATCGGTGCGTCACATCCGAGTGCAGGCGAGGTCTATCGAGGAGAATACCATGATTGCTCAGGTATTCAAATTGTTCATCCATCCCCTATCTAAACTCACAAGAGTTTAACAATTCCATTCCTCGAGCTTTCAAACCCTCCATTGTCCGATTTCACCCCTTTTTCCATCATCCGAGCAATTCCATCATTTACCCGAGCCATTCCACTTTTCGCTCGACCATTATCCCTTATTTCCATCACAATACGCTTCCGCAACACAAACCCACAATTCGTACACACCATTTTCCTGTTTGCGCGCATTCTTCCGACCCACGGTGCGCCGACCCCCTAGGAAGGCACATCAGTGCTTCAAGACTTGGGTTAGGGCTTTCATAAGAGGGCTTTGGGTTTGGGTTTAGGGCTTTGGGCTTTAGGCTGTAAGCTTAGGGCTTAAGTCTTTAGGCTTAGCGTTTTGGGCTTCAGGCTTAGGGTTTTGGAATTAGGACATCAGTTTTTGGGCTCAAGGTTTAGGTCTTAATGCTTTGGGCTTTGGGATTTAAACTTTAGGCTGTGGGCTTTGGGTTAAGGGCTTAGCACTTAAGTCTTTGGGCTTTTGCTTGATGTGCAACCCGAGCACATCACGGATCTAGCCCCGACCAACCCAACGAGCCCGCCCGATTTTTCTAACTTAGTTGCTCGTTTTGCAGGTATCTTAACTTTGGAGACACCATCCGAGTTCGATCGGGAAAGGCCCAAGCACTCCATCACTTGGTGCTCAGCCATTCCCGCCCTTGATGGGCACAGCGGGCCACCCACCGGCCCGCCTATCGACCACCCCTCGGCGACCAGCAAGTCCAAGGCTGCCGACGTGGCCGAGACTCACTAGAGTCTCGGTCCATAGGAATAAGTGGCCGACGTGAGGGAACGCACAGTCTGATCCTCTTGGATCACGCGCTCTTCCACAGAGCCCGACTCCTCGGCCCACCCAACTCCGAGCCCAGCCACCTTAGTTTGTTTTCAGCATTTAGAAGACTTAGTGAAGGAAATAATGAAGTCTAAAGATAGAAGAAGCTCAACGCACGAGTGGAAGCCCAACACGGCCGAGCCTTCCACAAGGCCCGGCCCATTATCGGCCAACCCGAAGACCATGACCAAACCCTCTCGGAAACTTGACTTTATTTGTCAAGTTATTATCATATTTGGTCAAGGATAGGATCGGATCCAGATTGGCACAGGAAGATCGTTCGGTGACACGCACCAAGACCGCCGCGGCGCACATTCAAGGATGTCCACGGTCAACTGAGGCTTTACAGCTGAATTGACCGTGCCTTTATCAACTTTTTGACTCTACAAGACGGCTGGAAGACTCACTCCAAAGATAGCATGGAAAAATCCCATAATGACAAAGGAGCGTTCAACCGGCCCAAGCCCACGTGCACCCGACAACAAACCTCCGAACATCCAGCACAACATGCGGGATTCTCAACCGATGCAGACCGGGATTCTATTTCAAAAAGCATAAAGAAGAGGCTGACAAGTTATCTCTAAGATGGCACGAGCGGATATTTCAAGGGGCCGAAGATACGGTCCACTAGGCCGAAGATACGGCCCACTACGAGCCATGTGCTGAGCCCATCACGAGCCTCACGTGCTGTTGACCCTCGGCAAAGATCTCAACCAACAGCATGAATCTCGAAGAGGATCAATTATCCGACCAATGAAGAACACCTTTGGACTTCCTAAAGTCAACGAGGAGAGTTTGATTAATCCAAAGGCCGAAAGCTTCCTTCTTTCTAGATAGTTTAGTTGAACTTTATTTCTTTAAGTATTGTAATCGTTTCCATTATTGAATAGAGAGAATTTCAGTAAAAATTGTGCATTGCACCTTCTTCCCGAAAGGATCGAAGCTCCCTCTCGATAACTCCCCTCCGGTGAGTCATATCCGGCCGAGTGTTATCAACCCTCGAGTGTTCATCGGTGCGTCATATCCGAGAAGACATTTAAGGTCTACCGAAGTCAACACTTTGATTGCTCAAGTGTTGAAACGTACATCCATCCATTACCTATTCCTGTTTCCATTCCCGAGCCTTCAAACCCCTCCACAAGCCGATTCTGGTAAACTACCGAGCCATTCCCGAAATTCCACCACCAAACCTCCTTATTTCCATCACATTACGCTTCCGCAAACTCCATCTTAAATTGGCCCGAGCCAATTCGCCGATCGCCGTACACGCGACCCTCCTGGTTACATGAAAAGCGACAAGTCCGATAAAGTGTGTGCGATCCTGGTGCCCATAGCACACCAAGGCTTCGGCCTAGAACTTAGGTATTTGGTCTTTAGGCTTAGGGCTTAAGGCTTTGGGCTTAAGGCTTTGGGCTAAGGGCTTAGGCCTCTAGGCATTGGAACTAAGGCTTAAGGCTAAGTGTTTGGACTTACGTCTTAACGCTTTAGGCTTAGGGCTAAGGGCCTAGTGCTAAGGACTTATGTCCTAAAGCTTAAGGCTTATGACTTAGGGATTAGAGCTAAGGCCTAAAGGGTTTTGGCTTAGGGCTTTGGGCTTCTAGTTATAGGCATAGAGCTTAATGCTTAGGTGACATGCCACAGATTCGCATGCCAAGTGGAGCTATCACCCGAGCCTGAGCTCGGGATTTTTCTAATATATTTGTTAATTTTGCAGGAAAATTAATTGAAGAATTATACATTTCTAAGCCAACTTTGGAGGATCAAACAAGGCCAAAACACATGATAATTTGGCGTGGACAAAAGGTGAATTTTCAACCAAAAACCAAGAGCTTCGGAATCAAGCCCGAACCCAAACCTGATTGAAGTATCACGTTGCATGGCGAGTTGGAGTCCCATACAAAAGTGATCAAGGGTTCCACGACTAAACTCACCAGCATTTACATGGATTGAAGGGATTTAATCGCATTTTTAGCTTAATTTTTATGTGAATTTTATGTTGGATATTGGGAGAACGTGAGAGGGTTTCTCGGCTAGGCTTTATTTTGTTTATTTTTGCATGCTTGCATGGGATTGGCTGAGGAGATTCAAGATCACGTGGCCTTCAGATTCTTGCAATCTCATTGGTCCAATTTTCCCTCCTTTATTTCAATTTCCTCCATGCAAGTTGCATGCAATTGGCCCTCAATTTTCCCTCCTTTTTTCCCATTCTTCTTAGCAGATAAAACCTCCCCCATTGCGTGATTCTAAGGGATTTTGGAATTTGAATTTAAGAAGCTTTTAGCTCTCTCCCTTTTCAGGCATCTTCCAATTTCAGCCGGCAGTCAGGATTCCTCCGGCCACCGTGGATTCTTCAAGAGATTCCTCCTCCGAGCTGGGGTTCTGATGTGCTCGGGAACCAACAACCACCAAAGGGGGCGCAACCCGGAGCCGAGCAAGACAACTAGCTAACATGTTTGTTAATTTTGCAGGTTTCACTTTTTCTTCCTTGGATCTCTTAGGAGCTCCCTCACATCATGATCAAGAACTCCCCAAGCATTGCTTACAATGGGAGTATAAAGAAGAGGAGAAGTTGGTCGAGTTACAAGATTCTCCTTGCCGAAACCTCCCACCTGAACCGTGACTACATCCGGCTCCATGCATTAAGATGGCCGAATGCCCCATCACCATTATGGGAGAGTAGTTCCTGCAAGAAGAGTCCATAAGGAGTGCTGAATATTTGTATATGTATTTGGGGTTATAAATCTTTTAAGTAGGGAAGTATGTTTTGTTGTAATCAAATTGGTTCGGTTTGAACCAATTTTGTTGTGGATTTTGGTTCGGTTTGGACCAACCCAAGCCCTTTTTGATGGAACTTAGGTCCAACCCTAAGTTTCTATTTTTCCCTCCTTTTTGATATGCTTAGGACGTGGCTTTAGTTGAAAGTTCCATGTGGTTGGATAGGAGGCTTGGTGGGACCCAATTCTCACCTAACTCCTACTCTAGTCACTCATTGGTCCCTAATTTAGGTTTTTTTTTTAATTCTTTTGTGTAATTTGGAGGGTATATGAAACCCTCTTCCACGTTGAATGAAAGGCAGAAAAAAGATAATGGTAAATTGAAGAAGCGTTGAAGCTCTCAAGCCCTTCCTTTTTCTCACGGCATTTGGGAATCTAGGTGAGTAACATCCTTGATTCTTGTTTGTCTTGGTGTTGGTGATCAGCTAGGTCACTAAACCTTATTCCAACCTCCTTCCTCACTTTTTTAGGAACAAAAGTGAGCTTGGAAATCCCATAGCCTTCCTCCATTTGTTGTTTGCATTTGTGTTTGTTTTTGGTGTTGGTTGCTGTTTTTGGTGCTTACCCGAGTGAATTTGTGCAACAAAAGTCCAATTCGTGCCATTTCTGTTTTCCGTGAAAAAAAGTCCCCAATTTTATGCTGTGAGTTCCTCTTTCTTGGCTTGAAATAACTGTTCTTTACGTTTAGCCACAGCCCCTCCCCATCAAGAGTTATGCATGCTTTTTCCACTGCCTTCTTCCCGAACTCCTGAAATCCGGCAGTTCTGTCCATCAATTTTCTATCCTGCATATCTTCCAATCTATCTGTGTTTTTGCTCTCAAACCACTTGTAATTTCTTCCCACTTTGTTGAAGTTAAGTTTTTCCAATTTCCACCTTCCCAGACTCCCTGCATTGGAAGTTGTGCAGAAGTTTCCCCAACACCCTACACTGTTTCTTTCAGCTTTGTCTGTTTGTGCACCTAAAATTGCGTCCATGTATTTTATTGATCCGCACGTGTTTTTAAGCTGTAAATTTGGCCAAACTTATACCACTCTCAAAGGTTTAGGTCCTCCAATTTCTAGATAAAGCCCTTGTATGCGTTTGGAGTTCTCCTTGCTCCAATCTCCTGTTGCTGCCTACCTTTCTTTCTCTCGGCAGATTGTTGCCATCTCCTCTCTTCCCAACACCTCCGCATCTTGGAGCGTGTCATTTGGTATCAGAGCACAACTCTTCCTTCCCTTGTTTTCCCTGCTATTAAACCTTCTTTGAATTGTCATCAATGGCGCACAAGAGTGGCGGTATGACTACTCGGAGTGGGGCTGTTTTCCAGCCTAGCCAAGACCACCCTTCAACGAGTGAACCACCTCCCCCACCAATGTCTCCCCAAGGCCGTGAGTCTGATTTGCAGGAACAAATTAATGGCATTAATCAAAGGCTGAATGCCTTGTTACAAAGGTTGGAAACACCAAATCCGCAAAGGCCACCTCCTCCATTAACTCCTGGTAGAAGAGCTGGAAATGCTCAGACTCGATTGTATGAGGTTGAAGACTCGGATGATGAGTTTGAGCCACGAGAGAGACCACCCCGAGAAGATGATTTGAGGAATATGAAGTTAAGTGTCCCTCCATTCAATGGATCATGTGATGGGGATACGTTTTTAACTTGGGTAGATAAAGTAGACAAAGTATTTGAATGTTACAACTATGCTGAAAAATCCAAGCTACAACTGGTGGCTTTGGAACTCCACGGTTATGCAAGTCTTTGGTGGGATAGTTTGAGAGCTCAACGAAGGCGTGAACGTAAAGAAGAGATAACCACTTGGAGGACCATGAAAATGCACATGAAGAGAAGATTTTTTCCGAGTCATTATAGGCAAGAGTTGTTCTATCAACTCAAAAACTTGAAGCAAGAACACCTCTCGGTTGAGGAATACTTGATGGAGTTTGAGACCTTGCGGATCCGAAAGAACAAATATTGGCACGGTTCTTGAGAGGATTACACAAGGATATTGGTGAAGTTATGGAATTGCAGCTCGTTGAATCTTTAGATGCCGCTATCCAATTGGCCTTGCTGGTTGAAAGGCAACAAAAAAAGAAGGGCAAGAAAAGTGTTGTGAAGCCTACACCGACCTACAACACTCCTTACAAACCACCTCCGAGGCAAGACAACCGCCCTTATCAACCAAAACCGTGGACTCAAAAGAAAGATGCTTCCACTAAGCCAATTGAAGATACCAACAAGCCACGGTCAAGGGACATCAAATGTTTTAAGTGCCTCGGATTGGGACGTATTGCTGCACAAAGTCCTAATAAGAGGGTGATGGTACTCTTAGAGAGTAGTGGAGAAGTTGTTAGTGAAGATGAGCCGATGGAAGAGGAAAAATAACAAGAGGCCGAGCCTTTAGAGGAAGTGTGCCAAGCAGAAGAAGGCCCCCTCCTCATGGTGATCCGAAGGGCCCTCACTATCAATGGCCAACCCGAGGCTATCCAAAGGGAAAATATCTTCCATAGCCGTTGCCTCATCAAAGATAAAGTGTGCTCTCTAATCATTGATGGAGGGAGTTGCACTAATGTAGCATCCTCCGAACTAATTGAGAAACTTCAACTCCAAACCGAGGAGCATCCCCACCCTTATCGGCTCCGATGGCTAAGTGATGAAGGAGACCTAAAGGTGACCAAGCGTAAACGGATTGGGTTCTTCATTGGGGGATATAAGGATGCTGTGATGTGTGATGTGCTACCAATGGATGCAAGCCACCTTCTCCTAGGGAGGCCGTGGCAATTTGACCACCACACCATGCATGATGGATTAACCAATGAGTATTCATTCAAATGGGAGAACCGGAACATTAATTTAGCACCTTTGACACCCTCGGATGTAGCTAAAGATGAGAGGGCAAAGAGAGAAATATCCTCCAAGAAGGTGCTATTCATCAACAAAAAGGAACTCTCTCGGGAATTATCACAAGTGGCTCCAATTGTGTTAATTCTTTTCTGAGAAAGAATGGAAGAGATAGGAGGGGCTTCGGAAGAAGTCTTAGCCCTCCTAGAAGAGTATGATGATGTCTTCCCCGAAGAGTTGCCAACCGGTCTACCACCAATCCGTGGGATAGAGCATCAGATTGATCTTCAACCCGGGGTGGTTCTACCAAATCGGCCAGCATATAGAATGAATCCCGAGGAGGCTAAAGAGCTCGACGATCAAGTGCAAGAGCTCTTGGAGAAAGGGTACATCCGAGAGTCATTAAGTCCTTGTGCGGTGCCAACCCTTTTGGTGCCAAAGAAGGATGGCTCCTCTCGGATGTGCATTGACAGCCGTGCAATCAACCAAATTACTATTAAGTACCGGTTTCCCATACCACGGCTGGAGGACTTATTGGATGAGCTAAGTGGTGCTGCCTACTTCTCAAAAATTGATCTAAAGAGCGGTTATCATCAAATAAGGATGCTAGAAGGAGATGAGTGGAAAACCGCCTTCAAAACCAAGTATGGACTTTATGAATTGTTAGTTATGCCATTTGGGCTATCTAATGCCCCTAGCTCTTTTATGCATTTAATGAACCATGTGCTGAAAGATTACTTGGGAAAGTTTGTGATAGTATACTTTGATGATATATTAGTCTATAGTGCATAGTATCTGGATCACTTGGGACACCTTCGTATACTATTTGATGCACTTAGACAGGCTCATTTGTTTGGCAATTTGAAGAAATGCTCCTTTGTACAAGAAAGAGTGCATTTCCTTGGCTTCATTGTGTCCAAGAATGGAATAGAAGTCGATCAAAGCAAGATAGAAGCAATTCGGGAATGGCCGACCCCTAAGTGTGTTGCGGACATTAGGAGTTTCCATGGCCTTGCTTCATTCTACCGGAAGTTCATCAAGGGGTTTAGTAGCGTTGTTGCTCCCCTCACGGATTGCACCAAAAAGGGGAAAGAATTTGAATGGACCCCAGTGTGCCAAGCTAGCTTTGACTGAATCAAGGAGGCTCTTTGCAATGCTCCTCTCTTAGTGCTCCCGGATTTTCATAAGGTCTTTGGTGGTTGTTGGTTCCCGAGCACATCATCCCCCCGGGTGATTGAGGATTTGCCCTCAAATCCATGGGCTGCTCCTCCTCTTCCTCCAGTACTTCTCCCAAGCCCTTCCTTTTTCTCACGGCATTTGGGAATCTAGGTGAGTAACATCCTTGATTCTTGTTTGTCTTGGTGTTGGTGATTATCTAGGATCACTAAACCTTATTCCAACCTCCTTCCTCACTTGTTTAGGAACAAAAGCGAGCTTGGAAATCACATAGCCTTCCTCCATTTGTTGTTTGCATTTGTGTTTGTTTTTGGTGTTGGTTGCTGTTTTTGGCTTACCCGAGTGAATTTGTGCAACAAAAGTCCAAATCATGCCATTTCTGTTTTCCGTGAACAAGTCCCCAATTTTATGGCTGTGAGTTCCTCTTTCATGGCTTGAAATAACTGTTCTTTATGTTTAGCCACAGCCCCTCCCCACTTCGTTGAAGTTAAGTTTTGCCAATTTCCACCCTCCCAGACTCCCTGCATTGGAAGTTGTGCAGAAGTCTCCCCAACACCCCTACACTGTTTCCTTCAGCTTTGTCTGTTTGTGCACCTAAAATTGCCTCCGTGTATTTTATTGATCCGCACATATTTTTAAGCTGTAAATTTGGTCAAACTTAGCCCACTCTCAAAGGTTTAAGTCCTCCAATTTCTAGCTAAAGCCCCTGTATGCGTTTGGAGTTCTCCTTGCTCCAATCCCCTGTTGCTGCCTACCTTTCTTTCTCTCGGCAGATTGTTGCCATCTCCTCTCTTCCCTACACCTCCGCATCTTGGAGCATGTCAGGTTCTCTTCTTGCCTTAAATTCTCCACCATTTCTCAAGGTCATAGGGTGAGTTCGAAGTCCATAAGCTCCTTCTTTCATCGTTGATGTCGTTTGATATTTCAATTCTTCTAGCGGTTGTCAATTTTCGGCCACCGCTGACTGCTGTTACTATTCCATTTCTTTCTGACCGATCCATCCACGTGATTTACTTCTTTTTTGGAGGGCTATGTCTTATCTTCTTCGCAAATTTGCACTCAAAATTTTAGCCTGAAACTTGATCTTATCGTTGAGTTATCCCTGTCCAAATTCTAGTCCCAATTATGGAATTATCGGATTATCATTTTCCACATATCCTAATCTGTTTCTCCCACTTTATAAATCTAAAACCCCTCCATTCCGTGTCATTAGGGCTTTGTTCTTTTGTATCGGGCTTAAGCTTTTAGGATATGGGTTTAGAAACTTTGGAGCTTAGGGCTTGGGGCTTTGTTCTTGGGGCTTACAACTTATTGCTTTGGACTTATAAATGAAGGCTTATTGCTTAGGACTCAAGGCTTAGGCCTTAAGGGTTAGGGCTTAGAGCTTAGAGCTTATGGCTTATGGCTTATGGCTTATGGCTTAGGGCTTTTGGGTTTTAGCTTAGGGCTTAAAGCTAATGTCTTAGGGCATATGGCTACGCCTAAAAGTTTAGGGCTTAGGACTAGATTAAGGATTAAAGCTTATGGCTCAGGGATTGGTGACACGCTCGGGATTATGAGAAGTGTCGGGAGAAAGAAGACACAAGGGTAATCTGCCAAGGAGAAAGTCCAAGACAGAAACAGTGAGGTGTAACGGTTAATATCCCAAATGCATACAGGATTAAGTCAAATAAACTCAGCCAAATGAAACTTTAGGAAGTGGACTAAGTGTGACCCAAATTTCAGCTTACAAGCACGTGCGGAACATTAAAATACACAGAGACACTTTCAGATGCACAAATAGACCAACATGAAGAAAACAGTGCAGGGGTGATGGGGAAGACAATGCAAGTGGTTTCACAGAAAAAGCATGAGTAGGCTAGGAGTTATGCTGGATAGAAAATTAATGGACAGAGTTGCCCAATTTCAGGAACTCGGGTAGGAAGCAGTGGGAAAACACAAGCATAACTTTTAAAGGGAGGTGGCTATGGCTAAACGGAAAGAACAGTTATTTCAAGCCATGAAAGAGGAACTCACAGCCATAAAATTGGGGACTTTTGTTCACGGAAAACAGAAATGGCACGAATTGGACTTTTGTTGCACAAATTCACTCGGGTAAGCACCAAAAAAAGGCAACCAACAACAAAGACAAAACACAAATGCAAACAACAAAATGGAAGGTTAGCTATGGGACTTCCAAACTCGCCTTTGATCCTAAACAAGTGAGGAAGGGAGATTGGAATAGGGCTTAGTGGCTCTAGCAAGGCACCAACACCGTTACAAACCAAAGATCAAGGATATTACTCACCTTGAATTTGCTTTGCCGTGAGAGAAAATGGGGAGAGCTTCAAGCTTCAACATTCAACATTTTCTATTCTGCAAAATGCTGAGAAAGGGAGGTTAAAACCCTCCTTCCCACGAGCTACAAAAGGGCATAATGGCCTCCTACAAACCTAAGCAAATCACCATTAAAGAGGGATGGCAAGTGGGGGCCACAAAGACTTCTCCACCAAAAGAGAGGCATGGGCAGCTAAAACATGGCTGCAACCCATCCTAATACAACCTAACCTCCCACTTGCAGCCACTACACTAAACAACAAACATCAAAGAAATAAACAACACATTCTTGCATGGTTTTCACGTGAAAAACCAAAAACCTAATAGATGGGCCAAACCCATGATGGATTGTCCATAATCAAATGGACTTGAACACTTGTATCTTTTGGGCTAATGGTTGGGCACTTCCATGGGCTGCTAGCTGCTGCTCCCATGAAGGACAAAGATGAAATTCAGCCTTCTTTCCGTTGGGGCCAAACATGGCCATGGATCAGCCACCATGGGTTGGATGCTCTTGGGCCGCTCCATCTTCTGGAGGCCTCTGTAATGGCGATCGTTGGCTAGGAAGTTGTTGTCCAAATTTTATGCTCTGCCCCATGCTGGAAACCTTAAGATGTTGGCCACATTTTTGTAGAAGAATGCTTGGCCAAATCAGGTCCGGAAGGTTGTCGAAACGGCTGCACAAGACCCGGCGGTCATCCTGGGCCGAAACCAAAAGTGGTGCTATCATCTCCTAGGATGGTTGGATCATCCTTTTCATCTTGGCACCTACAAAATTAGCAAATCTGTTAGACAAAATATTGACTCGGCCTTGGCTTAGAAACCCGAGACCAAGTCCATGGTGATAGAGCCTTCCGCTTCTAGATGTGCTAATCCGTGGCACATCAATTGGGCCATGCATATTAGGGCTAAGGGCTAAAGGTAAGGGCTTTGGGCTTTGGGCTTACATATCATGACTTAAGGCTTAGGTCTTCAGGCTTAGATATTAGGGCTTAGGGCTAAGGGCTTATTATTTAGGAGTTTAAGGTTAGAACTTTGGGATTAGGGCTTTGGGCGTAGAACTTAGGGCTTTGGGCTTTTCATTTTGGGCATAGAGCTTAATGCTTAGGCCTTTAAGCTTAGAGCATTGGCCTTAGAGCTTAAGGCTTACGACTTAGGGCTTAGAGCATAGTGCATAGGGCTTTTGCTTTTGCTTTGGCTTTGGACTTTGGGTTTAAGGCCAAGAGCTTTGGGCTTAGTGCTTACGACATAAGGCTTGGGTCGTGGGCTTTGTCTCAGAGCATATGGCTTAAGGATTAAGGCTAATGGCTTAAGGCTTAGCGCATAGGGCATAGGGGCTAGGGCTTAATTCTTCGGGAATTGAGTTTCCAAATTTTGGCATAGGGCTTAATACTTATGGCTTTGGGCTTAGGGCTTAGGGCTTAGGGCATAGAGCTTTGGCTTTAGGTCTTTGGCTTTTGGCTTTGGGATTTGGGCTTTGGGCTTAGAGCTTACTACTTAGGACTTTAGGCTTTTAACTATGGGCTGAGGGCATAGTGCTTAGGATTAGGGTTGAGGGCTTCTACTTATCATATAGGGCTTAAAGATTATGTTTTATGGCTTAGGCTTAAGGGTTTTGGCTTAGGCCTTAGGGTATAGGTTTTTGAGCTTTGGTCTTTGAAGTAAAGTATTAAAGCTTCAAGCTTGCGAATTAAGGATTTATGATTTGGGCTTATGGCGTGGGGCTTCATCCTTAGAGAGAAGTGCTTTGGGCCTCGGCTTTGGGATTGGACTTTAGCATTGGGCATATGAGCTAGGGTGTAGGGCTGTAGGCTTAAGGTTTACAGTTTTGGGCTTAGGCCTCAGGTCTTTAGGCTAACGGTTTAAGGCTTAAGGCTTAAGTATAAGCGCTTTGGGCTTACAGTTTAAGGCTTAGGGCTTAGGGCTTATGGCTTAGGGATTAGAGATTAGGGCTTAGGAGTTTTGGATTATGACTTAGCACTAATGACTTAAGGCTTACGGCTTATGGCTTAGGGCTTTGGACTTTGGGCTTTAGGCTTAGTGCTTTGGACTTTGGGCTTTAGGCTTAGGGCTTAGGTGATATGTTTCACATATGGAATGAGGAACAAAATGGTTATCGGGTGAGGAATAAGCAAGAAAAGGGGCCATAAATGGGTATTATTGGGAAAGGTGGTTCTCGAGTTGTATAGAGAGTTTGCAACTGAGATTCATACATTTATGCATTGGATTATGAATGTGTCTCATACCACCTTCATCATCCGTTGGGTGACATTTTAAAAACATGCATGAGAAAACATTTTTGTATTTTTTGTAAAACATGATGCATGGACATGATTCATACATATGCATGACATGGTAACTTAATTTAAGTATAAGAAACATAATGCATCAAACATCTCCCAAGTCAACCGTAATAAACATTCCTAGTATACTTGACTTAACTTAACTCTTGACTTATGATAATACATAAATACCAAACAATGTCAATCAAGCACCAATCAAACCCAAAGTACTTGGGTCGGTGTACAGTGCGATGCACCCCAACAGACTATCACTAATAACATTATCTTAAAAATAAACAACTCCTAAGACATTCTTACTTAATGGATATCTAAGTAATCAAACACATCATCCTTATGTCCTATCCTTTGTGATGTAGTCCTACAAGGGGCCAAACACATGCAAGGATTACTTACATGCCTAACATTAACATGACATTTTTTTAAAAAAACATGCATATTCATTTCGTTCTTTATCATTATCTTGACTTAACTTGTCATGTGTGAGCGTCTCATCGTATGAAGGTGAATAATCACAACATCATCACCAACTTCTAACTCGAAGATTTCGCAAAACTTTCATTCCAGAAACCAGGTAACATAACTCATAATTTGTACACCCATAAACTATCTTTACAATTTCATGCTAATATAGATTACATGCTTACCCTAAGACCACGGGGGAGCGGTTGAAGTCATGTAGCATGGCCTAGCTCACCCTAGCTCGGAAGGGCAGTAAAAACCTTGAAGAACACTCTCGGATGTCACCGGATGTTACTCACCGGAGAGCCGAGTATTGGAGGTGGAAAACCAGACAAGGAAGAAGATGCAAAACACTCTTTTTATTGACTAAAAACTTAGTACAAACCTAGGTGGCAAAAGGGTTTAAACCTTTCTTAAATTTGAGAGGGAAAACTCAATCGGATGGCAACCAAAGGCCATACTTGATTCGGTGCATGCACAAAAAGGAGGGTGGAAAGGACCACGCAACACTTACCGGATTTTGGAGGTGCATGTCTGTGGTCCCCTCCAAGCTTGTCTCCCACGTCTCTCTCTTGGAACTATTAGCTATCCGAGAGAGAGAGAGAGAGTGAGAGAGAGAGAGACAACACAAAACTAAAAGCATAAAACGCACAAACTCGTAAAACCCATGAAACCCATGGCTTACCCATGGAAACCGATGGGAAACCCATTTTGCAAACCCTAACCCTAAAAGTAAGTTGGTATAGCTGGAACAAAAAAACAAACACATTCAAAGGCTAAGATTAAGGCGTCCTTATTCCTTTGAATTGGGCTTGGACCAATGTCTTGAGGCTTGTTGACTTCAAAAAGAGGAAAGTATTCTTCGCGGGTAAGGCTCTTCTTTGATATGGGCTCTCTGTGATTGCATCTTTTGACAGAGCAAACAGTGTCCAATTTGAACGTTCTACCCTTCTTTGGAAATCAGAGATTGGCTACATTTCTTATGAAGACATTGTTTTCATTAGAGGTCGGGCCTTTTGTTAAATTGGTAGAGCAAGCTTTGGAGGTCCAGCTGTGCCGGATCAAATTGTGGTCTCCATGCTTTGTTGCTTGGACCACTACCATAGCGGCTTTGACTCCTTCTTCCATCTAACCTGCATGGCTTCCCGAGGTAGCTCTACAAATGAGGAGTTGCTTGGCCTTCTCCTTATCTGTTAATGTTGGGTCCATTATGCTGAATCCTTGCATGACATCCCCTACAAAAATAGCACACTTGTTAGAAAATTCCTCAGCGTGGGCTCGGGTCATGACTCCTTGAGGGTCGGCTCCCATTGATGGTTCTCAAGGCATCTCATTAGGGCTTAGGGATTAGGCTAAGGGCGTAGGGCGTAAGGCTTATGGCCTAGGGTTTAAGGCTTTGGGCTTAGTGCTTAGGACTTAGAGCTTAGGACTTAGGACTTAGAGCTTAGGGCTTAGGGCTTAGGGCTTAGGGCTCATGGCTTAGTTCTTAGGCTTAGGACTTTGGGATTAGGGCTTTAGGTTAATGACATACCACGGGATGCCTTGCATGGAGCCATCCTCAAGGAGCAATCACCAGAGCCGGATCAGGCTTCTCTTTTTTTCTAGCTTTATTTGATGCCATTTTAATTTTGGAGAAAAAATTATTTAGGGTTTTATGGAATTGGCATGGGTTTTGTGTGGGTTTCCATGGGTTTTGTGTGGGTTTTATATTTTGCATGGGTTTTAGCTTTTGAAGGAATTAGAATGGCAGTTGGTTAGAGGGGGACCAATTTCGGGGACCACTCTTACTTGGTTCCCACAAAATCGGGTATATCTTGGGTGGTCCTTTACACCTTTCTTTTTGTGCCACAACAAATTAGGTAAGCCCTTGGATGCCATCTGATTAGTGTGATTCTCTACCATGTGAAGGAGATTAAAACTCCCTCATCACCGAACATTGTAGTCAGCTTATTTTGAATCTAAAAAAGTGCTTTTGCATCCTCTACCTTTGCCGGTTTCTGACCTCAAAGACTCGGTTCTCCGGTGAGTAATATCTGGCGACCCCAGAGAGTATCCTTCAAGGTTTTTGCTTCCCTTCCAAGCTAGGGTAAGCTAGGTCATGCTACATGACTTTAGCATCTCCCCCGTGGTCTTAGAATAAACGTGTAATCCACATTAGCTCTTTTCCATCTCTGGTTACCTGCCATTTTCCGATCAACCCCATCCCCTTTTCTGATAAACCCCTTTTTGGCACCCGATATTTTCCTCTGTATATCTCCTGATTCCCCCAATATTTTACTCTCATTTTATGAGGTTAAGCTCTTCTATCCTTACCAAATAACCCCTCCAAATCTCTCTTGCAAACTCCATAGGCAACCCGATAACTGCCTTCCTCAATAGCACCCATTTTCAGCCCGCTTATTTGTTTATTTCTCACCGAACCCTATTTTGATCCCCTTTCTATTCTTGAAGCTTGTCATTTGGTATCAGAGACATTTATCCCTTCCCACCTTTCCGTTTTTCTAGTGTTTTGGCTATCTTGTTGAGTTAAAGCATGATAACTCGAAGTGGAGAAAACCACAACCCCAACCGAGACCATATTCCACCACAAAACCCACCTCCGGTGACCCCTAACACGAAAGTTCCGGAGTTTAACATACAAGGACAGCTAGATGAGATTCATAAGAATTTTGAGATGGTATTCCAAAGGTTGGATGCAGCCTCTCCTCCAATGAGGCCCCCTCCAACCCCTGCTCAAAGGAGAAGACCCGGGAATGGC
Organism: Begonia fuchsioides; assembly: GCA_003255005.1. Lineage (NCBI taxonomy): Eukaryota > Viridiplantae > Streptophyta > Magnoliopsida > Cucurbitales > Begoniaceae > Begonia > Begonia fuchsioides. The sequence continues at coordinate 11,407 of QAOC01047831.1, read as the reverse complement.
ATGAGGGGCCCGCGATATCAAGCAACTGAGGACTCCGATCAAGAGTTCCATTACAATGACAAACCCAACCGTGAAGATGAAATGAGAAATATCAATGTAACCATTCCATCCTTTAATGGTTCCTGCAATGGTGATGCGTTCCTTGATTGGGTTGAAAAAGTAAATAAAGTGTTTAATTGTTATAACTACTCGGAATCATTGAAGTTACAATTGGTTTCTTTGGAGTTAACCGAGTATGCTAGCTTATGGCCAGATAGTTTGAAGGCCCAAAGGAGGCGTGATGGTGAGGATGATATTCCTACTTGGAGGGCCATGAAACTCTTCAAGAGAAAGAGGTTTGTGCTGAGCCACTACAAGCAAGAACTCTTCCTCGAACTCCAAACATTGAAACAAGGAAACCTCTCAGTGGAGGAGTATTTGACCAAATTTGAAATGCTTAGGATTTGGTGAGACAAGCTTCAAGTATGGAAGGGGAATAAAATGGGCTTCTGGTGAGAAAGAAGGGAAGAAATGGGCCAGAAATGGGTGATATTAAGGAAGGGAGTTCTCGGGTTCCATACAAAGTTTGCAACTGAGATTTCAAGGGGGATGTTAGGACGCGGGGAGAAGAGCTTAACTTAAAAAAAAATGGGGGCTAACTCGAGGGGAAATGGATTTTATGCAGATGGCTTTCTGGGTGGTTTCTGGGTCATCGAAAAATAGAGAAAAAGGGGAGGTCCTGCAAAAAGGGTAGTGAAGAGAGGTTGAACAGAGGAAGGAGCTCGGGGATTATACGCTCACCTTGAGGTCCATATTGTGCTTGGAAAGTGTAGCACGGTTTTGCCTTCTAGCTCGGAAGAAGACCAACACCAAGCTAGTTCACGGAAACCGGATTTGACTCACCGGATGCCAAAAACTAGAGAGCCGGAAAAGGGTCACGATGAAAGCTACCTTGAACAAAATTCTTCAATTCCAAACTCCTTTTCAAAGTGCCTGGAATGAGGTCTTAAACACACAATCAACAGCCAAGGAAAAGGCACCAATCAGATGGCAACAAGTTGCCTTACCCGAGATAGAGAAAACACAAAAGTGCATGGGAAGGGACCATTCCTAGATGTTACTCGATTTGGGTAGGGTTTTTCTTGGTCCCCCACCAAGCTTGCAGCCAAGCTTTTAGATGTGCCTTCTACTCAAGATAGGGAGGGAAGGATGGCTGCCTCCAAAATTCAACAAAAACCCACAAATGCCTACTTAAACCTTATTTCTACAACACCCAAGGAAACTCCAAACAAACCGGGCCTTAACACAAATAACACACGGGTTCATGAGTCCACGAAAACCTAAAGCTAACAAAAAATGAAATTCAAATAACATAAAGTTGTCACCAACTTGAGGAAGGCTTCCTTCATGCTGGTTTGGTCACCCTCCTCTTGGTTGGTCTTTCCGATCCTTGGTTATTTCTGTCATCTCCTCCTTTGGGTTCCTTCCTGATGGTCCATGCAATGAGGTTCTTTGGTGCTTCTTTGTCCTCAAAGATGGGCACCCAATTGGTGACTCCTTCCAGCAAACTACCTACAAAAAGAACACCCTTGTTAGCATAAGCCCGAGCTATAGCTTGGGTTCATAACTCCGGGCGGCTCATCTCCTTGAGGGTTGTTCTGGGGCATGTCATGGTGTGACCTAGATGAACCCAAATAACAAATCATTGCAAAATTTTTACGAGGCTTAAACAATGAGATTGGAGATAGAATGGAACTACAACCGATCGATACCATGGATGCGGTCATTCAACTTGCCATTAAAGTGGAGAGGCAAGTGAAGCGAAAGGGAAATGGGGTGGTTAACCGATTTGCTCCAAAACTGCCCCTTCTTACAAACCCCTTTCTAAGGTCGAGGAGAAACCCCCTTATGTGAAGCCTTGGTCCCAAAAGAAAGAAGGCGAGGGGAAACCTAATGATGAAAGCCAACGGCCTCGAGCAAGGGAGATGAAATGCTTCAAGTGTCTTGGCTTAGGCAATATTTCCTCTCAATGCCCAAACAAGAGGGTCATGATTCTTAGGGAGGACACCAATGAAGTGGTGAGCGAGAATGAAGTTTTGGAAGAAGCTCGAGAGGAGCAAGAACCCGAAGAGGAGATTTTTCATGCTCAAGAGGGACCCCTTTTGATGGTGGTCCAAAGAGTTCTATCCTTCCAAAACCGAAGTGAGGATTTTCAAAGGGAGAACATATTCCATAGTAAGTGCCTAATTCACAGGTAGGTATGGTCTCTTATCATAGATTGTGGGAGTTGTACCAATGTGGCATCTCGGGATCTTGTGGAAAAATGGGGCTCGAGACTATGTTGCACCTGAACCCTTACAAGTCAATGTCGTTCAACCTTTTGTTGACAGAAATTTCCACCAACACGGTGTCAACTTTCCTTCCTCTGAGACACCTCTCCCGGTTAGGAGAGTCAACACCTACACCCAATCTACCCTTGCGAGAATGGGTATTGTGGAAAACACCGACGGCGAGTGGATCTTGAAAGCCGATCATCCTAGTTCGACATCATAGTCACTCCAGCACGAGGGTGCTAAGCAAGACCAAGAACAAGAAGCTGAAGCAGCTATTCGTCCTCGTCAATCAATAACCCACCGGATTGAGGCATTTTTGCATGACCACCAGGAATTTTTGGAGAATTCATTTGAGAGAATCCACCGACGCCTTGACACGATGGATGCCCGCATCTCAACCTTGGATCGGAGGTTCGACGAGGCACAAAATGGACATTGGGCTGGGATTTTTACCAACTCGCTGGAGGCCACACCCACCGCTACTCCACCTGCATCAGACGATCCTTCTGTTGAGTAGGTTCATTCTTCTGTAATCTTTTCAAACAATTAGAATATATTTTTGTAACTTATTTTACTTTTTATTTGGCACAATGAATTATTTCGGTGTTTATATTTCAATTCGTACAATGCATGATTATGAACTGTTACCTCTTTCACGAATTGATTCCAAATCGGTTGCTATATATGTTGAATGCTATTGATTTAATGTTTCGATGCTAGAGTTGTTTATTTGACATTTTTATTTGATACTATAGTTTTCGTATTTCTTCGGCATAATGAAGGCGCTACATACAAACGTTATCATGCAATTTTTTTTTTGGATTGAAGAAAACAATAGCTATAAATTTTTCATCAAAATTTAAAATTACATAATACGGAAAGCTATAAAACTTCAATGTACGGAAACAAAATTTCTATGTTGGGCTCCAAATTTTTTTGAAAAAAGCTCGAATGAGCCTGCTCGAATAGGCTCAACAGGCTCAGCTCATTTGGCTCGGCAGGCTCGATGAGCCGGCCGTCCCGGGCTGGAGTTGGACACCGTCTTATTCAACGTGATAAAACAACTAGGGCATGTGATTAGTCTATCGTTGGTTTTAGAGACAAAATCTTAATTTGCACAAGATTGACAGTTTTGTGGTAACTTTAATAAAATATGCACAACATCTACCAATTCCAAATTTCCATCATTCATAAACATATATATGACATTCAAACATGACTCGTTAACCACAAAATAGAATCATGAAGCAAAACTTTTAAATTTTGTGTAACACTCATAACCAACTTACAAAGTCATTGATAATCTCATAACCATAACTTGTTCTATTAATTGCTAAAATACCTCCATTATCATTATTTAAATCATACTTAATTTAACTAATTAATTCACATTAGTTATAAGCTAAACCTAAAGGTTAACTTAATTAATCATGATTAGTAAAATTTAATGACTCCATAATTTTCAATAATTATGTATTAATCATGATTTGGTACTAATCCTATAGTGACATGTGTCACACTTCGATTCGCCTCCCTTTCCTACTCCTAATTTGGTATGTATGTCTTCAAACAAATTTCTAATTGAATCATTTGATAGCGTAAAAACACATAGTTATTACACTTGTATTACAAAAGCCCTAACCCTGATTCCCTAAGTGCAAAGCCCTAACTCCTAAGCCTAAAGCCCAAAGCCTTTAGCCAAAAGTCATAAGCCATAAGTCTTAAGCACAAACCCTTAGCCTTGAGCCATAGCCCTAAGACCAAAGCCGGAAGTCCTAAGCCCTAACTCCTAAGACCTAAGCCCTAAGCCATAAGCCCTAGGCCCTAACTCCTAAGCTTTCACCCTTAAGTCCAAAGCACTAAGCCCTAAGATCTAAGCCTTAAGCCCCAAGCCCTCAGCCGTAAGCACTAAGCCCTAAGCCCTAAGATCCAAGCCACAATCCCGAAGCTCAAAGCCCCAAACCCTAACCCTAAGCACTACGCTCTGAGTCCTAAGCCTTTAGTTGTAACCTTTAAGCCCATACTCGAAAGCCAAACACCCAAAGCCCAAAGCCCAAAGCCCAATTTGTATGCCCTAAGCCCCGAGCCCTTGAGCCCTAAGCCTTTTGCCATAATGTGTCTATCCTAACTAGTAAGCATTGTGCCTTAAGGCCATAGCCCTAAGCGGTAATTTGTAGGCCCTAAGCTTAAGCCCTAACCCTATGCCCTAAGAAATAAGCCGTATGACAAAAGCCAGAACCCTTAAGTGTACAGCCCTAAGCCCAAAGCTCTAAACCTTAAGCCCTACGTCCAAAGACCTATGGCCTATGCCATAAGTCCGAAGCCTAAAGCCAAAAACCCCAAGCCCAAGCCCAAAGCTCATATCCCTTTGGCCTATGCCCAAAGCCCTAATCTTTGAGCCAAAAGCCCAAAGCCCTAATCTCTGAGCCCTAAGCCCAAAGCCTATAGCCCTTTTCACAAAGCCCTTATTCCAAAGTTCAAAGCCTAAATCTTGAAGATAAGCCCTAGTTCTAAAGAACAAAGCCCTATCACCTAAGCCCAAAGCCCTAAGGCTAAAGCTCTAAGTCATTGAATCCTATGCCTTAAGCCTAAAGCTTTGTGCAATAGGCTCTATTCCTAAAGTCTAAGCCCTAAGCCTTAAGCCTGAAACCCTAAGTTTAAAACCCTAAGCTCGAAGCCCTTAGCCCAAAGCCCAAAGCTCAAAGCCGAAAGACAAAAGCCTAAAGCCCAATTTGTATGCCTGAAGCCCTAAGCCCGAAGCCCTTAAGCCCTAAGCCATAAGACATAATTTGTATTTCTGAACCTCTAAGCTTTAAGACCTTAGCCCTAAGCCCTAAGCCCAAAGCGAAAAGCCCTAAGCCCAAAGCAAAAAGCCCTAAGCCCTAAGCCCTTATCCCTAAGCCCTAGTCCCTTATCCCTAAGCCCTAAACCTTAAGCCTAAAGCCCAAAGCCTTAAGTCGTAAGCCATATGCCTGTACCCAAAAGCCAAAACTCCAAAGCCCGAATCCTAATTCATATGCCCCAAGCATTGTGTCCTAAAATCTTAAGCCTTAGGCCATAATCTGTATGTCCTAACTAATAAGCAAGCCCTAAGTTCTTATTCCTAAGCCCTAAGTCTTCAGCCCTAATCCTTAAGCCCTAAGCATTGACCTCTAGCGTTAAGCCATTAGCCCTAACCAATAAGTCTTAAGCCCAAAACCCTAAGCCTTAAGCCTACTGCCTTAAAGGAAAAGCACTAAGTGTTAAGCCCAACATCCAAAGACCTATGTCCTAAGCCAAAAGCCTTCAGCCCAAATCCCAAAACTCAAAGCCCTTGGCAAAAACCCTAAGCCTTAAACACTCAGTACAAATCCATAAACCTAAGACCAAAGCCCTAATCACAAATTCCAAAGCAAAAAAAAAATGAAGCCCTAAACACTAGTCCTAAAGAACAAAGCCTATTTCCCTAAGCCTTAAGACCTAAGCCCTAAGCCTAAAGCCCTAAGCCTTAAACCGTAAGCTTTAAGCCTTAAGTCCAAAAACATAAGGCCAAATCCCAAACCCCAAGCCCCAACTCCAAAGCCATATGCCTTAAGCCTTAATCCTTAAGACCAAGGTCATATCCCACTAAGCCTCAGCACAAAGCTCTAAGCCCTAAGCCCTAAGCCCTAGGCCCTAAGCCCTAAGCCCTAAGCCCTAAGCCCTAAGCCCTAAGCCTTGAGCCCTGAGGCCTAAGCCCTAAGCATTAAGCCCTAAGCCTTAAGCCCTAATCATTAATCTGTAAGCCATAAGCCATGAGCCCTAGGCGCTTAGCCCTAATCCCTAAGCTCCAATCCTAAGCCTTTGGCCTTAAGCCCTAAGCCTAAAGCCCAAAGTCCAAAGCCCTAAGCTATATGCCTTAAGCCATAAGCCATAAGTCCTAAGTGATAATTTTAAACCCTTAAGCCCTAAGACTTTGCCCTAAGCTCTAAGCCATAATCCAGAAGTCATATCCCCAAGCCGTAATCCATAAGCCCTAAGCCTAATCCCTATGCCCTACGCCATATGCCCTAAACCCAAAGCCCTTAACTAACAAGCTTCAAGTATGGATCGGGAAACAAAAAAGGTTGTCGGCTGAGAAAAATAGGCAAGGAAATGGCGAAAAATGGGTTTTATTGGCCAAAAAGGTCTTGAAGGCAATTATAACTTTTGTGAAGTTAATTTTTTAAATAACTTTGGGAAGGTTGTCAAATCTTCCCATATATTCTTGCTGGCCAAGTAAATGTATGATCTAAGGAAAGCTGTATGTACTTTCATATTTCCTTTGTCACTTTACATCTTGTATTAGGCTTGAGCTCTTGGGCTTGTGTCCTTGACCACCTTGTATGATATCAATATCTTCTTCAACACTTAACATAATAAGCATTTTGTGAGGAGTTGTTTCCTCCATAGTTATTCTGTGCTCATCATTTCCTACAAAAAGAGCAAATTCGTTAGAAAACTCCTGACAAGCTTCAAGAATGGAATGGGGATCAAAATGGGCTTCAGGTGAGAAATAAACAAAGAAGCGGTCCAAAATGAATGTTATTGAGGAAGGCGGTTCTTGTGTTGCATATGGAGTTTGAAACCAAGATTTGGAGGTGTTATTTAGAAATGAGAGAAGAGCTTAACCTACAAAATGAGGGTAAAATCTTGTGGGAATCGGGAGATATGCAGAGGAAAATATCAGGTGCAAAAAGGGTGTTATCGTAAGGGGATGTTGTTGATAAAAAAATGGGAGGTAACCAGACATGGAGAAGAGATAATGTGGATTACATGCTTACCCTAAGACAACGGGGGAGAGGCTGAAGTGTTGTAGCATGGCCTCGCTTACCCTAGCTTGGAAGGGAAGCAAAAACCTTTAAGGATGCTCTCGGGGTTGCCGGATATTACTCACCGTAGAGCCGAGTCTTAAAGGTTGGAAACCTGCCAAGGAAGAGGATGCAAAAGCACTTTTTAAGATTCAAAATAAGCTGACTACACAATGTTTGAGTATGAAAGAGTTTTAATCTTCTTCACATGAGAGAGAATCATACTAATCAGATGCTCTCCAAGGGCTTACTCGATTTTGTGTGGCACAAAAAGAAAGGTGTAAAGAACCACCCAACCTATACTCGATTTGGGGGGAACCAAGTAAGAGTGGTCCCCAAAATTGGTCCGCTCCAACCGGCTGCTATTCTAATTCCCTCAAAAGCTAAAACCCAAGCAAAAGATAAAACTCACACCAAACCCATGGAAACCAACACCGAATCCATAAAACCCTAAATAANCTTAGATGTAGCCATACCAAGTCACCCTCCTTGAAATTGGTTGCTTTCCTGCCGCTATTAGCTTACTTGGCATAAGATTCATTTGAATTGCCTTGCTCACCTTCTCATGCATAGTCTTCACTAGTTTGGCCTTCTTGGCCCCTTTCGGATTGAGAACTTCCTTTTAGGGTATAGGCACCAAGTCAAGATGGGTCAATGGGTTGAAACCATACACTACCTCGAAATGAGTCATTTGTGTGGCACTATGCACACTCTGATTATAAGCAAACTCTATATAGGGGAGTTGAATGTCCCAATCCGTAAGCTTCTTGCTAACTATGCTCCTCAATAAGCTTCCCAAAGTTTGATTAACCACCTTGGTTTGTCCATCGGTTTGGGTCTTCCAAAAAGCACTAAAAAATTTTGTGTCCCAATCCGAGACTATGGACCTCGGAACACCAAGCAAACGCACCACCTCTTTGAAGAACATCTCGGCAACATGACTAACTTCATCGGTCTTGGAACAATCTAGGAAGTGAGCCATTTTGGAGAACAACTCAACCACCACCATAATGGAGTATTTTGCCCTACAAGTCAAAGAAAGACTGACACATAATGGAGGGGGTTTAGATTTAGGAAGATGGAGGATAGTCGGTTAGGGTTTGTAAGGGAGGAATATCCCGTATTCCAGAATCGGGACCGGGTTTTAGGAAGGGATAACTCGACAATGAAAATGAGTTTATGGCTGAAATGTTTAGGGGAACTTTGGGTGTAGATTGAGTAATAATCCTCCAAAAATGAAAAAAATCACGAGAGTGGATTGGTCGGAATACAATGGAACAGTAATGGTGTTCTAGAGGCAGCCGGAAATGCTGGTCAGTGGAGGAGATGAAATATGCAAACAAAATAAACGATGGAATGAAGAGCTTATGACCTTCAAGCTCTCCCTACGTCCTTGAAGAAGGATGGAGACTTTGAAGCAAGAAGAAATCTCCAGCTCTGAGGGAGAAATCTTGAAGAGGACCCACGGTGGCCGGAGAACTTCCGGCTACAGGCTGAAAGTGGAAAATGCCGGAGAAGGGAGGGCTAAAAAGCTACTTAATTTCAAAGTCCAAATTGAGGACCAAAATCATGCAATGGGGGAGGTTTTATCAGCTACGAAGAGAGGAAAAAGGGAGGGAAAACTAAGGGCCAAAGTCATGCAAAAAGCATGCTGTAAAATGAATAAAAGGAGGGAAAAATTGGACCAATGTGAATTCAAGAACGTGCAAGCCACGTTTCCTTGAATCCCTTCAGCCAATTTTCCTTTCTTTCTTGGCCCTAAATTACCCTTCTTCCAGCCAATTAAACCCTCATGCAAAACCCCATGCACGACATGCAAAAATCCAAGTTAAAACCCTAGCCGAGAAACCCTCTCGGTTTCTCCAAATGTCCACGTAAAAATTCACGTAACAATTATTCCTAAAAATGCAATAAAATTTCTTCAATCCTTAGAAAGGTTGATGAGTTGAGTCGTGGGATGATTGAGCACGATTGCATGTGACTCCAACTCGCCATGCAAAGTAAACTTCAATCGGGTTCGGGTGCGGGCTCGAGTCTGGCGGTTTCGGTTTTAGGTTGCGAATTCACCTCCTTACCATGCCAAGTTATCACATGTTTTGGCCTTGTTTGATCCTCAAAAGTTGGCTTAAAAATGTATAATTCTTCAATTAATTTTCCTCCAACATTAACAAACATATTAGAAAAATCCCGAGCTCGAGCTCAGGTGATTGCTCCACTTGGTATGCCAATCCGTTGCATGTCAAAGACCTAGGAAAAGTCCATCCTTATTCCACCCACTGATAATTAGGAATTGGTAGGGGCATATAAAGTCCTTGGGGTAGCACCCTAATCTTGGCCTTTTTGAAAATGATGCACTTCTCAATCACCTTATGCACATCCCAAAAGAGGTGTGGCTATAAGAAGTGTTCTTTTAGGGCCTCCAAAGTCTTCTTCTCCCCGAAATGACTAGCCAAGCCGCCTTCGTGTGCCTCCTTTATTAGGTACTCTTGGATTACCCCACAAGGAATGGAAAGCTTCCCTCCGTTGAACAACTAGCAATCCATGAGGTGATAGCCAAAATCCACCTTCTTCAAGCTCAAATCATACCAATGGCCGAAATCTTGGTCAACCTTATAAGCTTCCTTGATCCAATCAAAACCAAAGAAGTTAGTAGAAAGCTCTGTTAAGAGAAAAAACCTCGTTATGATGTGCTATGATAATGGTGGTTGTGTCGGTTAAGGAGAAATGGAGAGAGAAAAGATGGGGAAATGGGAAAGGTTGGTTCGGGTGAAGGATAAACAAGGTCAAATGTCTCTGGCAAGATCTCCGGCGGCATACAGGGTTAGAAAATGAAATTTGGAGAAAAGGTAGATGGATGTGAGAGGGTTTATGGGTCAAAATATCACGGTAAATGGATTAGGGAATCAGAAGATATTCAGAAAATTACTAGAGTGCTCAAAAAATGAGCTCTTAGGAAAAGAAGGTCGGAAAGTTGTAAACGGAGGGATAAACCCGAACGGAGGAGAAGCTTTGGAGTTCACACCCTTACCTTGGATTCCAGTACAACGTGGTTGAAGTAGTGTGGTATGGCCTAGCTAACCCAAGCTTGAATGGTAGCCAAAACCGGAGTGGAGCTCTCGGTGGTTTCTGGATATAACTCACCGGAAAACCCGAGTCTTGGAGGAGGATAAGCCACCAAGGAAATGAGATGCAAAATGCAGTCTTTAATTTCAAACTTCATTGAATACAAATGAGCTCAAAGTGAGCTTAAAATCACCCCAAGCTCGGGAGGGTGGCTTTTCTAAAATTAAAAAAAAACATTACCCGAAATGGCAAAACAAGGAAGAAAAATAGCTAGGTGGTCCTCCTAGAAGTTACCTGAAAAGAAGGCACCAGGGCTAACCATGCCCCCCCTTCAACACCCCCACCTGAAGCACAAAAGAGGGTTTTCATGTGACTAACCCTTCGGCAAATAAAACTCTAATTCTAACAAAAACAAACAACCTTTTTCCACTCGGCAATTGTTCAACCAAAAAATGAACAAAATACTAAATGACATAAAAAATGGGTTTTCATCCCTTCATGTGAACTTGGGCTGATGAAGTACCCAAGGGAAATGGGCTTGGACTTCCCTTCTCATGATCTTAGATTGACCATGCAATGGTCGGACCCTCGGCTAGGTTTATGTTGTCTCGGGCCGCCTCCATCGCTCTTTCTCCACCTTTATCAGCGTGTATTGTGGAAAATTCCCAAGTGAGAAGATGTTTGGGCTGTCCTTAATCATCCAAAGTTGGCTCTTCCATTAAGGTTCCTTGCATAAATAACCCTACAAAATGAGCAAATATTTAGCAAACTTCTTGGCTCAGGCTCGGGTTATAGGCCCTTGGGACGTCTTCTCGGTTTTGGTCTCTGATTGTACATGACCTTGAAAGAGCATCGACAACCACATTGCTATCTCCTTTCTTATACTTGATGATATATGGGTGTCTTTCAAGGAACTCCACCAATTTAGCATGTCTTCCTTATTTTCCTTGGCTCTTAATATGCTTGAGAGCTTCATGGTCGGTATGGATGATAAACTCTTTGGATAAAAGGTAGTGATGCCATACTTCGAAGGCTCAGATAACCGCATAGATATCCCTGTCATAAGTTGAATAATTCAAGGAAGCACCCCTGAGCTTCTTACTAAAGTAAGCTAGGGGTCTCCCTGCTTGCATAAGAACCGCAGCAATTCCCAATCGGGATGCATCACACTCCCCTTCAAAAACCTTGAGAAAATCGGGAAGCATGAGCACAGGTGCTTCCCAA
>QAOC01047830.1:131690-147558 GCA_003255005.1 Begonia fuchsioides | reverse complement strand
CATATATATATATATATATATTGCGTGTGTGTGTTTGTGTAAATGTATATATGTGTATATGTAAATATACATGTATATGTATTTATATATTTATACACATAAATATATATATGTATATGTGTGTATATATGCATAATATATGTGGGTGGATGTGTGTGGTTCAGATGAATTTTACTAGAGTAATGTCAATTTTACTAGAGTAATGTAGGGATGAAATGAAACCTACATCAAGCATCATGTGATTTCATAATGTATGTTCGTTAACTTTATGTAGTTCTTGTGAAAATGAGTTGTGAAGCTACAATTTCATCCAAAAAGCTCAAAGCAAAGACTACATTTAAGCCATTTGTATCATATAACCCTGCACTTAGCCATTTTTTTCATCTTTGCTTATAGAAGTTCTCTCTCTCTCTCCTCTCCCTCTTACTCCTTCTCTCAAAAATATTTCTCTCTCTCCTCTTACTTTTTCTAGAACTCACTCACTCACTCTCTCTCGTCGGCACATTCAGTACACTTCCGGTNTAGACATGAAGGGAAACACTATTTATATATAGCATAAACATTATTTTCCCAAGCAATATGAGTTTACACCACCCTCACACCTCTCATCTGGGTGGGTCATCACAATCTACCTCACTTAAAGGGGTCAGACGTCCTCATCGGCACATTCAGTACACTTCTGGTTGTGATAAGACTTTGATATCATTTGTAACGTCTCAATGCTCCCAATACAATATTGTCCACGCCTGAAGCAACTCTCACAAATTTGTTCTTGAGTTTATAGCCCAAAACGTGTTGTATTGGATAGGATGAGAAACCCCTTATATACAACATAAATATTATTTTCTTAAGCGATGTGGGATCACACTACCCTTACTCCCCTCATCTAGGCGGGTCGTCAGAAGAACAAGCTAGTTTGATCCAGTTCCAAACCGTCTCGTGAACTAGCAGTTCCAAAGTTTTTGGACAGGACCTTGTTTCAAACTTTCCTCAAACCCAGTCCAAACCACGCATCTTTGCCAATTTTGCCCACCATAATTCATATATGCTTTAATATTATCAAATATAAGTAGTTCTTTAACGAAATCTCAAAATGTTTAAATAAAATTAAAAATTAATGCATACCGTAAAGCCTACAATATCAAGCTTATTAAGGACGATTCCTTCATTCTTCATACAAATATTTTATTGTGTCAAATTGAAGTCTTTCTTAAATAAGAAAAAAAATAGAATTCAATCTCAAAATTATACGTATACATATATATACTTACATATACATGCATATTCAAAGATANACAGATTTTCTCAATTGTTTTATTTACCTTATACAAATGAGATTCTCTAACTTCTCGATCACGAGTTAAGCTGCCACAATTACACGACTTAAGTTATTTTTTTCCTCACACGACATTTTGTCCAAGTCATATTCATAATTTGGTTTATATTATTTTTCTAAAGAGATCATTTGAAGAATATCCTTTTACAAAATCAAGAACCTTCTATTATGATATAACGATGAATTACGAACAATATTATTCTAAACAACATTATTTCCTTCGTAAGGCTCGACCCGGGGTAGTTCAAGAATTGTTGTGCTTGACTAACAATTCAAGAATTGCTTTAAATAACTGAATCTTTTCTATTTGAGAAATATTTCAAAAATAAACAAAACTTAATTTTGAGGACTTTGTCCTTGTTGGGATTAAACTCAATGAATAAATTGTAATAAAAACTCGTAAGTTTTTATGATAGATTTTAACTGAATTTTGAAAGGGAGAATAATGACCAAATTTAACGTGTCACCAATGAATTTTTATGTCCATGATGTCTAGTTTTCAATGAATTAAGTTTTAGGTCATTTTGAATAATGTAGAAGAAATTATGGTCATTTTAATAACAATAAGTGAGAAATTATTATTGAGTTTTAGAAATAAAGAGCGTAAGAATTACTATTTAATTTAATTTAATTTTTAATATTATTTATGTCACTTTGTATCATATATAGTGGCTGAACAAAATAAAAGATGAAAAAAGTCCATAAATTATTCACTATTCCATATTTTCTTATTAATCTCTAGAAACTCGGTTTTTCGAATTCCGATTTCTTTCAAATTGGTATCAGAACTATGTTGAATATGATAGTTCAATGTTGTGGCAAATGCCGTTACCACGACTCACCAAGACAAACTAAGACAATTTCAGCATTTGAATGTGCATTTTACTCGGTGCACAAGATGCATGGGAAGTAGTCAAAAACGGCTACGATGACCAAGAAAATATTGGGTCCTCCACAACGAACCAAATAAAAGCATTGAAAAAAATACGAATGAAGGATAAAGCTTCTCTATATCTCTTATTCCAAGTGGTAGATGAGTCAGATTTTGAGAAGATTGCTAGTGCATCAACTTTAAATGAAGCATGAGATACTTTGCAAAAAGTGTTCAAATGTGCCGATCAAGTTAAACAAGTGTGTCTTCAAACTCTACGAGGCAAGTTACAGGTCGTGAAGATGAAAGAGTCAGAAGATATATCTGATCATTGAAAAATGATTTTGAGAATGTCGTATGTGGAATTGAGGAGTCAAAGAATTTGAAAGAAATGTCTGTCGATGAAGTCGAGGGCTCTCTTGAAGCGCATGAACAACGAAAGAAGAAAAACAAATAAGAAATCTTACAAGAAAAGATTATTGTCTAGGAGGATGAGGCGTTGTATGCGCAACACAAACGAGGAAGATGACGTGATCATGAAAATAAAAATGAAAAAATAGGACAAATGGGCCAACAAAATTGGTGTGGACGAGGCCGTGATCATGAAAGGGGTTGTCGATCAAATCATCCAAATGTTGAATGTTACGATTGCAACAAATATGGACATTACACAAAAGATTGCTACTCAAAGAAGAAGGTGGAAGAAAATATATATCTATTCGTAGAAGATGAAAACAAAGATAATGACGTTCTCATGATGGCTCATGAAGGCACCCTTCAAATAGTGACATGGTGTGGGTACAAATATTTCTTTGTTGATATACAAGAGATTAGATAAAGACATGTGTCTTTTGGAGATGCATCGAAGGTCGAAGAAAAATATGTTTCCCAAACAGATGAAAAAGAAGGTAGTATGAAGGATGTCTAATATGTACTGAAATTGAAGAGTAATATTCTTAGCATTGAGCAATTATTGAAGAAAGGGTGTTCGGTTTTCATGAAAGACCAAATCTTTCAGTTGAAAGATAAATATGGCTGGTTACTCGCGCATGTGGAGATGACGAAAAACTAGATGTTCAAACTCAACTTAAAGAACATACAAGAGAGGTGTTTTGAAGTCAACATAGAGGATAAAGTAAGCTTATGACACTTACGGTAGAGACATTTACATTACGGTGGACTAAAGATTTAGCAACAAAGGAAATCTTCTATGGGCTACCCCACATTGATTTCGCTAAAAAGTTTTGTGAAAGTTGTGTACTTGACAAGCAAACAATGACATATTTTCAAAAGAAAGTCGAATATTGGGCACAGAGACCTCTCGAGCTAGAAAAATCCAAGGCATTTAAGGAGTTGAAAAAATTCAAGACGGTGGTGGAGAAGACAATCAGAAAGGTTTGAGTTTGAGGGAGGACTTGTTGAGTATTAAACTCAATGAATTAATGGTAACAAAAATTTGTTAATTTTTTATAGTAGATTTCGAATGAAATTTGAAAGGGCAAACGGTCCCTAAATTTAACGTGTGACCTATGAATTTGTATGCCTCAGATGTTTAATTTCCAAGGGTGAAAGTTTTCGGTCATTTCGAGTTATGTGTAAGAAGTTATGATTATTTTATTAATAAAAGGTCATAAATTATTAGGAAAATTTTAGAATTAAAGAGGTTAAGAGTTACTATTTTATTTTATTTTATTTTTAATGTTCTTTATGTCACTTTTGTATTATATATAGTGATTAAACAAAATAAAAAGATGACGAGAGGTATTTTATTCCTTTAAGGACCATGTTGTCGCATGAAACTAATGTTATTTCACAAATTATTATAATTATTAAAATTGATCAAGTACTTTTTAAAGAATCAATTGCGAAGTAAACAAAGACTCTGGAACACGTCCGCCAAAGATTTTTGGTCTCGTCTAAACAATTCATTCTTCAACGGCTAGTTTTTTCTTCCCAAAACCGAAACGAAGTCCACCCTCAGTTTTGCCGAATCCTTTCTATTTCTCAGTCACTGGTTTTGAATTCTTCTCTTGAGTTTTTAAACCGAATACGGGATAGCTGAACTAAAATACCCTTCTCATACGAAACAATTACTACCACATCATCCCACAAAAAAAAAAAAATTGATCATTGCTCGAGATTACAATCATTTTGGATCAATTTCATCAGCAATGTATCGAATAATCGCTCAAAGTATACCTCAAACATAACCCTTTTTTACTAGAATTATTTCAAACAAAATTTTATATTTTAAAATTGAGCACTATCATAAATTTGACTACATTTAATATTTTAAAATTGAGCATTACCATAAATTTGTAGTGAATGTATATTTGAATAGAATTAGTTACGTTCTATCTACCCAAAAATTTACATTTAAATCTCACCTTCACAGGTGGACAATGTCGGTGTCCTAACTTTTATCAACAACCAAGGTATTTTATTCTTTTAAGGATAATGTTGTCGCAAGAAACTAATATTATTTCTAAAGTGTGATCAAGTGTCTTATATTATCATTACATTTGATTGAGTTGATCAAGTGCTTTTAAACTTTAGGAAGTCATTGTTTATATAAATTTCCCATAATAATTAAAAACTGTGTAATTGAGACGCTCTTATTCGTTGTCGCATGATATTATCGCTCGAACTGTAGACAAAATATATTAGGTTTGACTTTTGATTAATAAAGTTTTATGATCATTAGCTATTAATTAGAATTAACTATATTTTGACCTCCTTGATCAACTTTAAAGAGCCAGTCTTGCAATGCAAACAAAGACTCCGCAGCGTGCGAATCTTCCAAAGATTTCTGGTCGCGTCGAGACAATTCGTTCCTCACTAGCTAGTTTTTTCTACCCAAAACCGAAACAAAGTTCACCCTCAGTTTTGTTAATCCTTTCGATTTCTCAAAGGTCGTCACCGGTTTTGAATTCTTCTCTTGAGTTTTTAAACTGAATACGGGATAGCTTAAATAAAATACCCTTCTCATGAGAAACAATCAAGGCCACATCATCCCACAAAAACGAAGCAAAATTGATCTTTCCTCGAGATTGATTTCAACTACGAGGCCAGGCATCAAATAATCGATCAAAGTAGACTTCAAACATAACCCTTTTTCGCTTAACAACAACCTCAAGTCGAACGTCTATATCAAAAGAAAACAAAGATTGAGAGCATCAAGATTCAATAGATAATTTGACGAAAATATTAAAAAAAGTGACGTAATCAAGTAAAATTTTGAGAGGGCTCTGTCAAATGTTAATAACATTGTAGGTGCTCGTCTCACATCGTTCGAGAGTACAATTTGGTCGCTTATAAGTCAAGTTACTCTCTAAGTAACCGAAAGTATTTTTGAGCTTAGCCCAAATGCGATGTTTTGTGAGCTTGACATACGAGTAGGTTTTCATTCAATTTTTTCCTCGTGAACATAGTCGTTCGAGCTTTACCTAATTATCTCGATTTAACTTTTACATTTTCTTGTCACACATTTATCATTCACTCACACTTGACAAATTTATTATGAAACACACATCATGATGTTTAGAATTCGGTCTCTAATTTATGCAATTTTTATTTCTTTCAAACCATCCATGCTCACATGACCAACAATGTAGAGAGAGCAAGAAAGAGATGAAATGAGACGGTAGAAACACATCACAAGGCCATTTTATTTCCATCGTGAATGGTGGAGATTCACTTATTTCAAACGCAAAATACAAACCCTAATTGTTGTCATGCCAGAACTGCTTTTGAAGGTAAGCGATGGTCTTCTTATCGACTTGGAATGCACCGGTGAGAACATCGGGAGAAATGGGCGGCTCGGATCCGAACACTGCATTAGCGATCGTAATCTCCCCCGGATTTTGGCTACTAAACGCGGCGAAGGCCACCGCTTTTGCATATCCAACGTTGAATTGAAAATGAATGAGTCCCACCGGAAAAACGAACACATCGCCGGCGTTCAAAACTTTGGTGAAGAGTTTATTTTTACCATTGGGGGGGTTGGACCCGACAAATCCGACAAGAAGAGTGCCTTCGACGACGACTATGATTTCGGAGGCCCGAGGGTGGGTGTGTGGAGGGTTTTGGCCATGCGGAGCATAGTCGATACGGCTGAAGGATATTCCGAGCGTGTTGAGTCCCGGTAAGTTGTTGACGTTCACTGCAGTGACTTTCGAGCCGACCGGGCTGGTTATGTTGCCGGCCTTGTTGAGGCCGGTAAAGAAGAAGTCGTCCGGGGTCACCTGGACCGGATTTTTGCAGAATTTTCCATTCACAAACACTGCGAAAAGAAAAGAAAAACAAGGAATCAGAAGATGCTCGTATTATAAAGTAAGAAGTAGGAAGAATAGTATGAAACTCAGGGTAGAACCTGCAGAGCTGGTGTCGTTAATGGCTACGCAGAAGTCCTGAAGAGAACTAGGGTCTGAAGCTGAAGAAGTGAAGGAGAAAACCAAAGCCAGTAGGGCAAAAGCTGGAAGAAGATGGAGCATCTTCGCCATTGTTGAACTCTGACTTCTACTTCTTTGTTGCTGGGGGAGATGACAATTGCCATGCACAAACCCCTATTTATAGATTAAATCGCCGCTGACGGGGTCTCTCAATCTCTCTCCTCTCCCTCTCTCTAGACCATTTTTGTCTCTAGATCTCTCTCTCCCTCACTCTAACTTTCTCTATCTAGTACGGAGTCTGTCACGACCCGGAGAGGGGCCTGACAGAAACGCCAGGTCGGATGACCAAGTCCACCTCGGCAGACTCGGAAACCCGACCCAAAGGCTATTTAAAACTTTAACTTGCGGAAGCATTTACCAATTTACCCCGGGTCTNTACAGAGTCAACGCACCCAAACTCCTATAATGTTGTATAAAAGTTTAAGGTTGCATGAATGAGATTTGGTAACTTCCCGATCACGAGTTAGGGCATCACAATTTCAAGCTATTTTTGTCGTTGCACGATACATTGTCCGAGTCTTTATTCGCAAATTATTTTCTTTTCTTTTTGAGTAAATATTTAATTTTAAAAAGAAATCATTTGAAGAATATACTTTTTAAAAAACTTAGAATCTTTATATCTGACGTCACGATGAATTAAGCAAGTATTGTTCTAGACATTATTTCTTTCGTAAGACTCTACGCCACGCAGTTCGAGAACTCGTTCCTCGACTCACCGACAACCGACTTATCTTACTCGTCCAAGGACGAGGTTGTTGCATGGAAATAGTATTATTTGATAAGGTTGATCAAGTTATTATGTCATGTGTACCTAAATTGATCAAACATGTTAATGTAATATTAAATCGATTCCACATTGCTCGAGTGTTGAGCTTGGTAATGATTTATAAGTTTGTATTTTCAAAGAAGTTTCAACAATAACATTAAATTTTAATGTTGTACTATGTTTGGTTGAGCAGATAATTATATTTATAAGATGGTGCAACTTCCCTCTCACGAGTTAGCCCTAGGGTTTGGTGGACCGAACCCTAGTAGCAGGCTTTCTTATAGGTTTTCCAAAGTCAATAACCCATTTGGTCTTTCTAATCCTGTCCGTTCATCCTGCGTAATTCTGATGCTTCCGTTTCACCGAAGGGCTAGACTTACTGAGCATTTAGTTGTTGCAGTCGGTCGCTGCCAGATCACGCCAAAGTTTCCAGAAAAACATATTTTGGATTTCCTATCCACGTGGCGGATTTGTATCCGTCTGATATGTACTTAGAAAATTTTAATAACAAGGTCCATATGTTAAGCTTTGAGTAGTGCGAAGTTACTTGAACATTCATTGATTGAATAAATATAATTAATTTATATTAAATAAAATTCAATAACACAGTAATAAAAAAATATATTGAAAAATTAAACCTAAGATTATTTAAAAACTTTTGTTCTTGTACTAAAAGGCGAAACTACTCACCTTCAGTGCCCTCACACCTCAGCCCGACAATTTGTGAGGGGTTAAATCACGGTGACTCAGCGGCCCAGAGATAGAAAACATTTACTTGATATCCTAAAGAGCTACTCCATAAATCGAACGTAATACAAATTGACATATGTTGTGCTTGTGCAAAAAGACAAAATAATTCATTTTTCATTTTCGTATACAATTTAATTATGTCACCTCGTAGTGTATTACGAGGAATTCGTCGAAATTTAGGGTTAATATATTCCCTAATAAAATTTTTGTGTATCTCACTATCAAACATCGATAGCGGGACCTCGTGTTAAGCCACAAATCTTGCAGCACTTTTTCGCAATCTTTCATGCGAATATAAAAAATTTGTGTTACCGCTAGCCGATAATTGTAATTGTCTTTTATCAGGCGTTTGCTCGTGTGCGTGACAATGTTGATAATGTCTACGAATCGTACTAGTCGTCGATTCGTAAGCATAATTTTTTGCACAATACTTACATTGTGCCCGATTTTCTAATTTTCCCCCGACATTCATTTCGACAACTTTAAAATGATTCCAAACATCAAACGTTTTTATTTTTTTGGGACTGGGAAATAATGACGTGGATGCTTGTGTACATGTTTGTCCAATTGAAAATGCCGGATTATTAGTGTCAATTTCTTGAATATCATCATCCGAATTAGTAACATATTCTATGTTTCTCGGATCCATCTCGATAAAAATTAATAAATAAATTGATCCGTTCACCAATTACTCCGGTCGATGTTGACTTGTACGTGTCAATAAATCTTTAATTCCACAAATCGAGTCCTCGAAAAATATTAGAAAAAAATTAGTTCGACGTTAATCGTAATTTTGACGATTAAATAACGATATATTACCGATAAAACATACATCGATGAGTAATTTGTTAATGCTTGAATAAATCGTCAACACATGAGAAAGTAGTTAAGAGAATTAGAATCGAGAGCTTGAGAGAATTCAAGAAAATTTTTGGTGAATTTTAACACCCAAATCAACTCTATTTATACCCAAAAAATCAAACATACTCATTTTTTCCTCATTAAATAAATTATCAACGGTCATTAAACCGTTGATAATTTTGCCTGTTGATGGGCGAAATGCAACTGTCTGATGACCGTTGCAAGCAGCCCACATAGGCTGTTTGAGAGAGAGAGAGAGAGAGGGGGGCCCGAGGGGTCGACAATCGTGAATCGCCTCTCTCTTTCTCTCTCTCGCTCTCTCGCTCCCTCGACGCCGCCACAGACGCAATCTGCGACGAGGTGAGAGCCAGGCGACGACGGACGGCGAGGCGACGATGCAAACGACCGACTTGGCGACAAGATCTGGCGAGGAGACGACGCGAAAGACCGACGAGGCGAGGCGACAGACGGCGAGGAGCGACGACCGGTGATTCGAGCTTGACGAGCCTGGCTCGTTAGGCTCGCGAGCCTCATCTGTCGGGCTCGGCTCGGGCTCGACCTACAGGCTCGAGCGAGCCAGGCTCTCATTGTTCTGGTTCGAGCCTAGCTCGGCTCGACATCTAACCGAGCCGGCCGAGCGAGCTGTCTAGCTCGTTTGCCAGCTCTACAGATGCTTACAGCCGAGAGTGAATTAACAGGAGAAACTTCAATATAACCATTTTCATCTCTGAATTCCTTCAATCCATTTAAAATTTGTTTATTGCTTCTAATTTTATTTATTTATCTTTCTTTTTTATTTTACTTTTAAAATCATCAAACCCTATTAAATTTTCAACTAGCTATTTTACATATCAAAAGAAATAATAGTCTTATTATCTCTATGAGATCAATATCTTTTATATTACTTGAACTATGCATTTAGGATCTATTAACGACATATTTTTAAGCAAACAACATATTTTTTCAATTTGACAGTAAAATCACGACTTAGTAACATGACAACTATAACATAAAAACATAAACCAAGACATACTAAACAAAACATACTAAATTATCTTGTTTTTTTAAATTTGTTGCTTATCATTAGCATAGCAAAAGGCTCCATGGCTAGGTCTTGGAATCCAAAGCAAGAATGGTGGTCAGGTTCATCGGATACATGTAGTTTGTTGAGCCGGAAAAGATTTGCTGCACTAAGATCCGATTGGCCCTCTCTGATGGATGGAAAGAATCCCAGAAAGCATACGCATCTCGGTTCGGGCACAAGTTTGACGCCGGAGTGCAAAGTCCGAGCCCGTTGTATGGTCCTTGTCCGCAACAGGCTATTTTCGACGTGACAAACCCTACTCGAAAATATAATAAAAAGTATAATTATCGATCCATATGTACAAAATGATCGATAATCAACTAACAAAGCAATGTGACACAATATGTACCGAATGCGCGAGGATTCGAGATGAAATCATATTGCATTTCTTGGGTGTTGGCTGCGATGAAAACATCAGAACCGAGTTGTCGATTGATTCCTCTGATCATTTGAACGAGTTGAGGGTTGAACAAGGAGGCTGCACGTTGGAGCTCGGACGCACACTGCCCGCTAGGGCTTCGCATGGCTAGCTCAGCCGGAACACAGCCTAGCGGTCCTGTCCCCGTCACAAGAACTCTTCTAGCGCCCAAATCGTAAAGTTTCTGATTTCAATGCACAAATTTGATACTTTATCGAATATTTGTACACATTTAACACAAACTTTATGAGAAGCTTACGCGTAAGAGTTTTCGATACTCCGAGATATGAGAAACTTGACATAATATTTGTACACATTTAATACAAACTTTATGAGAAACTTACGAGTAAGAGTTTTCGATACTCCGAGATGAGAAACTTGACATAGTCGGGGAGAGCATATTGTCGGGATCGAGCCGAGAAAGGTACCAAGAAATAGTTGTTGACGAAATCGTTACCGCCGACCGTGATAAGGACAAGAGCTCCATTGACGAGTTGCTTAGCGCTTTGAGGTCCGATGAGTCCACTTAACTTTCTTTGGTAGTCTTGAAAGAGCTCAAATTGCCTAGGCATTCAGATAATATTGATCTGCAAAACGAACAAAGTTTTGTGCATTTTAGTTCTCGGCGAGATTAACGGAGAAAGAATTTGAACTTACGAACTGAATCCCGGTGTCGTTGAGGATCCCGATTCCGGCTGAGGAAAAATTTGCTCCGTCGAGAAGCCTTCTTCCGTTGAGCTCGGGGCTTAAGTACGGTAATAAGAGATTTGAGCCGAGTTCTTGACCTGAAATTTTATCGTTTTAGCCACATGCTAAGCACAGTATCTACACACAAAATGTGGAGAGAGCGAGAGCTGGGGAGAGAGAAAGCTAGAGAGAGAGAGAGAGGGTAGGGAGAGAGAAAGCTAGAGAGACAGAGAGAGAGACATAGAGAGACCAAGAGGGAGACACATCGAGAGACCATGAGAGAGACATAGAGACCGAGAAAGACCAAGAGAAACCGAGAGAGAGAGAGAAAGACATCGAGAGACCGACATAGAGAGACCATGAGAGAGAGAGAGAGAGACATAGAGAGACCGAGAGATACCGACATAGAGAGACCATGAGAGAGACATAGAGACTGAGAAAGACCAAGGGAAACCGAGAGAGAGAGAGAGCGAGACCGAGAGAGAGACCGACATAGAGAGAGCGACACGGGGAGATCGACATGGAGAGACAGACCTAGAGAGAGAGCTAGAGAGAGAGAGAGAGAGCTCTTAACTGATAAAATCAGGAATGTTGAAGCCATTAGAGAAACGTCCAGTAGGTCTACGAGAGGGAAAATCAATGCCATAAGGAGGCGAATCAGCTCGAGCAGTGGTTATCAAGTAATTGTTATTGCCATTATCGACCAGAGAATCTCCAAAAACAAAGAAAGCTCTTCCCTCCACTCTGTAAACCCAACTTTCAAAAGCCATGACTAAGCTCAAAAGCTTCACCAAATTCAAAAGCAACGAACCAGCCATTGTAACAGCTGATATCAGAACTAGGGCTTCAGAGACGACGACCCTTTTGAGCTTGTAGATGAAAAGGCATGGAAGCTAGGGTTTATATAGGTAATGAATGGTGTCACGTACATTAAAAGTGGGTATGTTAAATTAAGGTCAATCATATTCTAATGAGACTTATTTCATAATATAAGCCGTAATTTATGAGTTATTTATTTGCTTATGATCATAACGAAATATCTAAGCGTTTACAATGTCAATGCTCAACGAATCATTAATAATACGAATAACATATTTGAATTATTAAAAATATTCACGAAATGCATAATTAATCGATTAGTCATCGTCTCAATTCTTTTCCTATGTTGTCGTTATTACTCTTAACTAATGGAAATTATTGTCACGTTCATGATGATAATAAACAATACGAAAGAGTAACAATATCTCTACATTACCTCTACATTCCAGAGTTTTTCATGCGTAGTTGGGAGATAAAATAGAATAATGCTAAGTTTATATCAATATCATAACTTATCGGATAAAACTACAGTTGAATTAATGCCATTCTCAGTTTTGATTGGCATGTATGGACCATTTTCAATTATATTCCATACACTATAGTCCATAGCTTGGACAAAGATTCTCATCATGGTTTTCCAATACACATAGTTATTACCATAAAATAGTGTATAGTAATAGATTGACCCACTGTGTGTTTTGTTCATATTAAAAGCCATAGTTCAATTTACTAAAAAACAACAGCAAATATAGGTTAATCAATTTTAAAAAAAAACCTTGCTCTGATACCAATTGTAGGATCGAGATTAACCTAAGTGGGGGGTGAATTAGGTTAACTAAAATTTTTCGTTTACTAAGTCAAGTTCGTGCGAATTGTTTAGTTATTTCTAAACTCTAGTGAGGAATACTTAAACAAATAAATAAGAGTTTAGAGTAAGAGAGTGACACCGGATTGGTAACGCGGTTCGGCCAACCTTGCCTACGTCCGCGCTTCAAGGTAACTCCTTGAAGATCTTTCTCGCTCAAACCTTGAGCTTCACTCCGATTGACTTACGGGTGTCAACCAAACATTTTGACTCTTTTCTTGAAGGAGCATCACCCATTTTACAATGACTCTTTTCTTGAAGGAGCGTCACCCCTTTTACAATGAATTCCTCAACAAGAGTGTTTAGGAAGTTTGCGGTTTCTAAACCGACTCTCTCGATCACAAGAATGATGATCAAAGATGAATACAATGATGAGAGAGTAAGAGAGATATTTGAAAATAAATTTGGCAGAGTTTGGGCGTGATTTCTCTTCGTCAAAAAATCTCCTCCTTCAAATGAGATCGCTTCATCTATTTATAGATTTACTACTAATCTGTCCAGTTGGGTCGACACAAATCTTGTTGGGGTCAACACAAGCACTACTCGGTAGACACATCAAGAATATAGCCGTTCAAAATATTCTGACCATTGGTGTTGATCTGCTGATTTGGGTCGACACAAATGTTGTTGGGGTCGACACAAAATCTTCTCTGGAAATTGTTGGGGTCGACACACTGTTTGTGCGGTCGACAAAACCTTGAAGAATCATTCTCTGGAAAAGCTGGGGTCGACACAAAAACTGTTGGGGTCGACACAAACACTAAAGGATTCGTCTCTGGAAATTGTTGAGGTCGACACAATGTTTGGATGGGTCGACATAACCTTGAAGAATTTTTCTCTTAGAAAGTCCGGAATCGACATAACCTTATTAAATGGGTCGACACAATTGCACGCTGAAGGCTGAACTGCCTTTTGGGTTGACACAAGATTTATGAGTGGGTCGACACAATCGATACTAGGGGTAGCTTCTGGATTTTCTAAGGGTCAACACACGAAACTAGGGGTCGACACAAATAATGAAAGTTAAGCTCCTGGATTGTACAAGGGTCGACACAAACACTATGGGTCGACATAAACTAATCTAAGGGTCGACACAAACTGCATATATATATGAAATTTCTGAAACACTTAAACAAATTGTTAGACTTTAATTGTACCCTTCAAAGAGAGTATTTCTCATGAATGGTTAAGTCTAATTTAAGCATTGTAAAGAGTTTATTTTATCTTTCACGCTTAGCTTACATAGTTATCATAAAAAACAATTGATTGCTTTAAACACACTTTTAAAGCTAACATATATCATTTGTAACGTCTCAATGCTCCCAATACAATATTGTCCACTCTGGCCTGAAGCCACTCTCACAAATTTGTTCTTGAGTTTATAGCCCAAAACGTGTTGTACTGGATAAGATGAGAAACCACTTATATACAACACAAAAATCACCTTTTTAAGCGATATTTGTAACGTCTCTCGATGCTCCCAATACAATACTGTCAACTCTTGGCTGAAGTCACTCTAACAAATTTATTCTTGAGTTTATAGCCCAAAACGTATTGTATTGGATAAGATGAGAAACCGCTTATATACAAAATAAATATCATTTTCTTAAGCGATGTGGGATCACACTACCCTTACTCCCCTCATCTAGGCATGTCGTCACAAGAACAAGCTAGTTTGATCCAGTTCCAAACCGTATCGTGAACTAGCAGTTCCAAAGTCTTGGACGGGACCTTGTTTCAAACTTTCCTCAAACTCAGTCCGAACCACGCATCTTTGCTAGTTTTGCCCACCATAATTCATATATGCTTTAATATTATCAAATATAAGTAGTTCTTTAACGAAATCTCAAAATGTTTAAATAAAATTAAAAATTAATGCATACCGTAAAGCCTACAATATCAAGCTTATTAAGGACGATTCCTTCATTCTTTATACAAATATTTTATTGTGTCAAATTGACGTCTTTCTTAAATAAGAACAAAAATACAATTCAATCTCAAAATTATACGTATACATATATATACTTACATATACATGCATATTCAAAGATATATACATAAACACACACATATATATATTGTGTGTGTGTGTTTGTGTAAATGTATATATGTACATATGTATGTGTGTATATATGCAAAATATATGTGGGTGGACGTGTGTGGTTCAGATGAATTTTACTAGAGTAATGTCGGGATGAAATGAAACCTACATCAAGCATCATGTGATTTCATAATGTATGTTCGTTAACTTTATGTAGTTTTTGTGAAAGTGAGTTGAGAAGCTACAATTTCATTCAAAAAGCTCAAAGCAAATACTACATTTAAGCCATTTGTATCATGTAACGCTGCACTTAGCCATTTTTTCATCTTTGCTCATAGAAGCTCTCTCTCTCTCTCTCCTCTCCCTCTTACTCCCTCTCTCAAAAATATTTCTCTCTCTCCTCTTACTTTCTCTAGAACTCACTCACTCTCTCTTACTCTCTCTCTCTCTCTCTTATCTTGGGGTTGACATTTTAGTGTGTGACAGATTTTCTCAATTGTTTTATTTACCTTATACAAATGAGATTCTCTAACTTCTCGATCACGAGTTAAGCTGCCACAATTACACGACTTAAGTTATTTTTTTCCTCACACAACATTTTGTCCAAGTCATATTCATAATTTGGTTTATATTATTTTTCTAAAGAGATCATTTGAAGAATATCCTTTTACAAAATCAAGAACCTTCTATTATGATATAACGATGAACTACGAACAATATTATTCTAAACAACATTATTTCCTTCGTAAGGCTCGACCCGGGGTAGTTCAAGAATTGTTGTGGTTGACTAACAATTCAAGAATTGCTTTAAATAACTGAATCTTTTCTATTTGAGAAATATTTCAAAAATAAACAAAACTTAATTTTGAGGACTTTGTCCTTGTTGGGATTAAACTCAATGAATAAATTGTAATAAAAA